>CACRXP010000595.1:382741-399896 GCA_902702965.1 Spirometra erinaceieuropaei
TGTTCATGATGCCCTTTACTGAAAATCTACAGAAAGAATAATGCCCCTGGACGGTTGATAAGGGCACGTCAGGTGGGATTGCATTTTCCCATTTCTCGTAAAGAAGAGAACTGTCGAGCCTTCGGGTCAGTGGAAGCATGGCGTGCTAGCATAAAATACCCTTTTTGTCTACGGGATTCCCCAAGCCCCTAGCCTCAAGTTTAAATGGTCACAGTCGTATTCAAGTGAAATATGCCTAATCAGAATGTTCTTTCGTCCTTTTAAGTTATGTTTTTTTCCATCTGCAAGGCGTTCCACTCTAGACGGTTATCTTCTGTAGGGTTGCGGAGATTTTGGCTGAAATGCGCAGGAGGCAGACATCTGTTTTATTCCTCCTGTAGTAGGCCTCAGCACATATGCCAGGAATGACCGTCAAGTGTGCCAAATTGCTATTCCCATTATGTTGGGTATGAACGCGGAAATAATAGGTTTCATAATTCGGAAGACTCCTGGAGAAGCAGACCTTTCCTTAAGAAAATACACCTAGGTACAGCGCGTATTCATAGTAACAGTGTCGGCCAAAGCAAGTGGGCAGTAAAGGAAATTAGGTAATGCTTAAATTTTTACGCAAATCGGATGTGTGGAGTAGAGAAATATAATAAGTAACAGTATTGTCTAGTGACGATACAATAGATGACTGGAGAGGCGTTAAAAAGTATCATGTCAGAGGGCGAGGGATTAAGGGCGCAGACGACTGCAAGCAGTTAACAGGTTTGCTGACCTTCGACAGTCGTAAATGAGGGATCTGTGTAGGATTCTCCTGCGCGCACAAGGTCGGTTTGCGCACATTTAACTTGCCGCTTTTTCATTCATATCGACCCAACTGTGAAAAACTCCGCGTCTCTGTGGGATTCGAACCCACGCAGTGAGGGGAAGGCTTTGATACAGCCAACGCTCTAACCTCTTGAGCTACAATGCCCCGCCGGACGACGCGAGTTTGTCGTTTTTTAATTTCCTTAGAAATCGTCTACGAACTTGGAGTAGGTCAGTTTATTCAAGATCTATAGACTCAAACCGGAAATTTTATGTATGAATATTTGAGCCGAAGCCCATCAGCCGCAGCGGGTATCCGCGTAATATTCATTAGCTGCCAACAGGCAGCTAGCAATATCCTTTAGTGTAAGGGAATACCATGCTGATGAGCCGAGCCCCTCGCAGCTGTGTCCTGCAGCGGCAGAATAGTGGCAAAACACGCGTTTATGGGGTTTTGGATAGTACCTGTGCTGTTAGTGTGGTATCACCTTACGTTAAAGCACATTTAACTGGCATACAATTTGTAACAAGATTGCGTGCCATACGAGGTGGCTGACGTGTATTTGAATGTCAGTGGTGTTATTATCTTGACCAACTGTGTGAAATACCAATGTCCGGAATAGTCTTACTACAACAAAATCCGGAAAATACCGCAAAACTATCCTTTGGGGTTACAAAGAACTAATTATCTGTTAGGCAAGTGCACACTTGGGAACACATAAAATACTACTGCAAGGCTCTTTGTGAATGAAACGCTTACCAACAAACGTTTTTCACCTAGTTAAAAAGATACTTATAACGGGCATTTCCCTCAGAAATCAATTTAAATTGCCGGGGTGACTTAATTTTACTTAGGATGCCTAACAGATTCCAAGTCATCATTTGCAGAAGAAAATTCCTCTCAGGGGCCCACACGGCCTAGTTTATAGATGCCACAAATTCTTAATAATACAGTGGTCTTCTACCCCTATCCCGTTCTAGTTAAGTGCGAGAATATGTTCATCTTCAGCACGATTACGACCGCCAAAATTATGATTACGACCGCAACCACCGTCACCGCCACCGCCGTCACCACCGCCGTCACCGCCGCCGCCGCCGCCACCACCACCACCAGCAACACCACCATCACCACCAAGCTCACATTGCATCCGACAGCATAAGGACAGCTCAGTCACATGAGCCCAGCGCGCATTAGTTTGCCTGATGGCAGAACGGAGACGACTACTTAAGTTCTGCCATATAGTAGAATATCCGCAGTCTACTCGAGATGTCGTAATTTGTTGCACTCCCCGGACATATAATCTGATATCCAATATAGGTTTTACATCCAATAAGCAGGATATTTATAACTGACATCTTTTTCTAAGGGCAATTTATGTTGTTGGGGAGACATGATTTTATATGCAATGCCTATTTGACTCCAAGTCATCATTTTCAGAAAAAAATTCTCCTAAAAAACCCAAAGAGCTCTGCTACTAACTGATTTGCCCTACCTGCAACTCAGGGTGGAATAGTTTCGTTCTGCCGTGGACACCCACATCCAGGGTCCATAGGTGCCGTTGTGTCGGAGTGGACAGTTAATCCACAAGCCATTTTATCGACAACGGTGAAGGGCCATTGAATGACGACTTTTTAATAAGCAACTGTTGCCAGTCTGAGATGACCCAACCGAAATTCCGGCACACAAGAAGCTTCAACTTGCGTCACCGGGCATTTAATTCCAGAGCTGCTGCTACTTGCCTGCCCAAACTCATTTCCCATCAGGCGAGATCAGGCCTACTCAGTCACAGGGAACTCGCGTACACTAATCTGTCCTGCTTACGGAGCAGAGTCGAGGACTACTATTGTGCCTTAAAGTAGGATATCCCCGGCCTACTCGGAAGGTCGTAATTTAGTGCACTCCCTAAGCACATACTGTGACGTCCATCTCTACTGGCAACCTGATTAAAAGATGGGACACAGTATAGCTGGCATCGATGCCCCCATTTTTAAAGGTTCCTACTATCCCCAAAAACGATGTGAGGCTTTAGACACACCACTCTCTCTCTCTCTCTCGCAAATCACTAGCGATATGCCCATGCCCGAAAGTGCCCAAATATCCGTTTTCGATATCTTTGCAGCCCACCATCACATATAGTTTGGGCTTACTTTAATATTCTGTTGAGAGTATCGGCGAAGATAAGGAAGACTGGAAGGACATTTCTGGCTTATTAACTTTCACTATTCAAGCTGTAACCAACGTCAGGTTTGTGACACGTAGGATTTGAAACCATGAGCGTTGGTCAAACGCTTGGCCATTGAACGACGGTTCCGTTATCCTGGTGGCCGCCAGTGAAGATACAACTGTGGCGCTTACGGAATCCAGATCGTATTGGTTTTAGATGAATTGTTCCTAGTTAGTAAGGGCAATTCAGTAAACTGATAGGCGGATATGAATGCCTTAGTCTTGGCTCTTTTTCTTGTTCTCTAGTATGGGGTTATTACCATAATTGTCACTATAATTGGTAGAACTTACAATGATAACTAATTTTGTAATCGGTCATTATCTGTCTTCAAGTTCGCTTCCCAACAATGCAATCGAAGGTTAAGCAATTTTTGTATCTTTTCCCTACCCGTAAGCGTTGCTTATTGCAGTGTGGAAACATCCTAAATTACTCAAGAGTTCGAAAACTTCGCACCTTTGTTAAAATGCTGCGCATACCGCAAGTTTGAAAAAAACAGAGAACTTAAGACTGCGATTCGCTGAAATTATTTCCAAACAACGTGAAATAACCTCAGTTGCTTGTAACAGCCAATTCCTATATTGAACGGGACCACGCCTGTGTCATACCACCAGTATACACATACAAGTACGAAAATATATTGACTTCCATCGCCTGCAGCTTGTAGAAGTGGTTTCAAGTATGAAACATGTGCTATACGTAGGCCTCATGACATCATTCCTCTTCAAATCTTTTAAACCTCGCTTGCTTGCCTCCCAATTGCCAACAGCATGCCTCGTAAATGCCGATATTTTTTAGTCTTCGCCATGTTGAAGTTGAAGATTTCCTATATCTCTACTCACGCAGCCATGACCGCCACCTACCTTGTGTCAGGGCTGCCAATTCGACAAAATCAGCTACCACACTCAGATGCCTACATCGCCTCAACTTTGATTACTTTCGAGAACCAAAACCCCAATTGCAGCTGGTCCAACATAAAACGCGATAAATTGTATTCAAAGCCATGCAGAACGTTAAATGGTCCAATATTAAATGTCTTTGCAGGTTGATAGGGGTCTTCTCCTCCTCCTCCTCCTCCTCCTCCTCCTCCTCCTTCTCCTCCTCCTATTCCCCATACCACTCCCTCATTCCCCATTTCCTACCATCTAAAATGCTCGAATACTTTTCTAGAAATCTTGGCTTAATTTTGGAGTTACAATGACAGTCAGTTCAGTTAGATGATCTCGGCCCGTTTATTACTACCGCTTATATTAGAGAGCAGTCAGCAGAAATTAAATAAGAATTGCATTATATGCTAAACGGCGAATCATTTCCCTTGATTTTTGCCGACCTTGAGACTAAGACAATTGCTAAATAAAGCAGAGAGAAATTAATTACATCCTTCTTGGTGACTCTGTGTCAAGGGGTTTTAAAAGCATTGAATGTGTGTAAAGACTGTCGAAGAAGCAAAAGAACCAGGATCGCCCGAGGATCCCAACTGCGCAGAAAGTCACGCTAATGGAGGAGCCCACGTAGACAGCTGAGACAGCCGAGACGCACCGATCTTTTCTTCCTTCTTCGGACTTGCATTTGTCGGGTACATTAATATCTCCCTTGCTGCTATATTGAGACAACCAATTATCTATTTCGTTTATGTACCGAGCGCGCAGACTTGCTCCTTGTATGCGTTTTGCAGTCATTACTAGCAATCATTGTGCAAAAGCATCAAACAATTTTGCGATAACAATCTTTTTTTCGTTTAATTTAATTTTCACTTTATGTGAATGTTAAGCTGCCTATAAAAGGAAAATGCGGTACCCATAAGGCGAAGCTCCAGTGGGTTTGATGGAACGAACAACCCCTTCTACGATAAAACTAGTAGTCAAATTAATTCAACTATATGAAGTAAATAAAGACGCAACCAGCCTTCGTGACAGACAACGACGACAGCACCCATGCGAACCAGCTAGTTGAAACAGACCCGAGACGCCTGCAAGTCATAGTGCATAAGTTACTTCATAGACAGTGATTAGAACTTTCAGATTAAAAGCAATCCTTACAAATTAAGCCAAATGGCAAATCTCTCAGAGTCAATCCTTCCTACTGAAGTGTGCCGATCGTCAAATTAGAAGGGATGCGGATGAATAGATAAAATGTTTAATCTGAAAAAACCGGGCCGATAAGTAACTACGCCAGAAATGAAAAATGCAATTTTTCTCTTTTATATAAGCAACAGGTCCAAATTTTGGACTGGTCACTACAAAAAAGCTCCCCTGCAACATTCCCGCCTCGAGCTCTGAGCCGACACAAAAAGCCGTTCTCAATTCAGCAGTCAAAAACAATTGTCAAATATGGCCTTCATTTGTTCATTGTGTCCACGAGTTATTGTAATCGTGAGGGATCTTAGAATAAAAAGGTTATTTTCTACAGAAAATTATTGCCTGATTTCACGATTTACCGCTGCTACCGCTAAGGCAGAAAAACTGTTCCGTGCAAGAAATCAGCGTCTGATACTATGTCCCCAAATCGGATGAACGTAGTCGTTAATTATTTGTCGTCCACTTGACTCCGAGGGACCGAGACAAGGGTTGCAATGCATATGCGTTTGAAATTCACGATTTTTTATTTGTCTTTCGGTATTATTCCGCACCGAGCTCGGTTTGCCAGGTCTTGTAATCGAAAATTCATCTTCATGCCTAGACACTATGGAATGCTACACGTCTTCATTTTACCCTTTTACATCTGGTGGTCTAGGATACGACAATCTACTATGCCAAGTATGCCTATGATCCGGTAGTTAGTCACGATCTTAAAAAATGCTACCCTCTCATTTTCGGAATAAAGGCTTGGAGCATGTTTTTGTGTGATCGTTAGATAATGGTCTGCTTGTTTATAATCTGACATCAATTCAATGTTCGTTTCGACCGCGACCAAACCCACTTTTAAAATCATTAACATTCTGCTCAATTATGCATCTTCCTTCCGGTGTCTGGTTGTTATCCTGTCTAACGATTTCTCATGTTACCTTCGCGACAAATCTCTATCACCATAAATCCGTGAACTTGTTAATTAAATTTGACGTCTACGTTTCTGTCACATTCCTCTGTCATATGTCGAGAGATTTATAAATGTTTTCTCTCCTTCTCTAATGTTTGACTATGCTTATTTTATTCTTCTTGCTCTGTTTAAGTAAAATAAACATATTTTGAGGTATAATTTCTGATGGTCCCCTTTTTCTTCCGGTGTTCTTATGTCTCTGGAGTCGATACCACAGTGTAACAACCCTTTGCGACAGCCGAAACATTTGCTGGTCGAAAATCTTATTATACCTGCAATGCTTGCTCCAAACTGATTGCCAAAAATTCCTTTCGCCATACGTGCTGCTTCCTTTGCATATCTGTCGTGCATCCCTGCGTCAACGACCCTTTACGCCACTTTGGCCCGTTATCTGACGTGTAAGGGTACATAAATTCAGACCTACTCCTAAAACAGTTATACTGTTTTGTGTAAGTTCAGTTAATCTCTCGCCATTTTTTAAAAATTACATTCAGGTCATGGTGAATGGGGACTGTCTACCACGCTGTCGACGCCAACGTGAAAAAAGCACTGTATCGCTGTCATTAATTTGCCGTAATTATCCAGTCGACTCGATGTAATTATGGTCAATTCACTACCACGAGTGTGTTTATTCCAGGAATTAGCTTTGCATGCCGGCAGTGCCGGTCTGTCGTGATAAGCATAGTCCTGACCCCTAATACATTCCTCCTAAACTGAACACCGCTAAAGGCGACTTATTGTTCAATGGCTACCAACAGTACTCAGTTATCGTTTCCTAGTTTATGGATAGTGGGCGATGAGATTAGTTGCTTGCTTTACGTCGGTTATGCTGAGACACTTTCGGACCGTTATTGTGAAGAAACACAATACGTGTTATGGAGGGCGCAAGCGGCGTGGAGCGAGGTCCTAAGGCGCTGAACAGGGGACCAAACCGGCGGCGTGATACACGCATGAAGTTAAACGGCCCACCGGCGTGCACTGCAGCGCCGAGCACGTGTGCTCTCGTGTGCGGCCCAATCAGTGGCTGGTCGAACATTCCAGACGTTTCCGCGGGGGGACTATCGCGCACACGTTAGCCAATCAGCGACCAGCGCGCCCTGGGCGGTAACGGGCCAGTACGCCCTCAACGGCTGGCACGCCATTGGGCGGGATATTCCAGAACGCATAGGTGCCAGCATAATGATGAGCCGTAGCCCCTCCTGTTCGCATGTTGCCAATAAAGTGCTTGTCCTGCGAACCGGCTCTCATCGTGTTCCACCTTGCTTCCGGGACTCTAAACGCCTGCACAAACGGGTGCTAGCCACAGCCGAAGCAGTGGCCATTCGACTAGCGAACCCAGCATTCGGTTGTCAAAAGACGCTGACAAGAAGTCGGTCTCCTCAGACCGACTCAAAGCGGTGATCGCACGCCGTCACGACGCCCTGAGAGCAGTCACACGCACTTACAGCGCTTACAATCTAACCGGAACCCCTCTCCTCCCCCCTCTCACCCCAACTCCACCGTCCTCAGCACGCTGACTCCGTCATGCGGGCGGCGTGGGAACATGGAGTCTGATTAACCCTGCCCCTGAGACGCATTTATATCCTGTCTACAATTGGGATGATCATTACCCCTGTAAATGTATCGGCCTGATGATGAGTTACCGAAAACATATGTTCGTCAGCTGACTCTTCAAACATAACAATATGTCCTAAGGTTATTGTTCATTTTTTGCCTTGGAACTGCCTGCGGTCTTGGGACAAGGCGCAAAGACAGACATGCAAAAGGTTGTTTCGGAGCCATCCGGCATTGCCTCTGCAACTTATGGAACCTCAAGTTACTAATCTGAGGAGGGTAGAGGTGACAGGCAACTGATGCCCATGAGGGATGGTGATGTCGACCTGGAGGTGATCTCTCGATAGCGGGACTGTAAATTCGATCGGGTACACTTGGCGTTCATTACAGCGTACAAACAATAGACTTGTAAAAGCCTCCCCAACATTTTACAACGCAGATATGTGTGTTGTGATCCTACAGTAGGTGAGATAACTCAAGATATGCCAACCTCAATTCCGAAATGCGTTTTCGTTTCGAAAAGATTAATTAAGTACGGTTGTGAAACGAAGCATTAAGCAACGTAAATCTATAATAACTCAGTTATCTCAGGATGCCGACCTTGGAATGAACTTTCGTCCGGATGCATGCAAAAACTATAATTTGTAAAAAAATGACTGCTTATGCAGCATGCGTTTTTCCCACTGGTTTTCGATTCCCTAAAAAATTCAATTATATCTCATAAAAATGCGTACACATATCCATCCGTTTGCTCATTCGGTAGGGACTTACGTCATCTTCCAACTTTTTACCCAAAGAAGGAGTATAAGTTGTTTTACAAAAACTTTCCAATTTCCGAATAAGTTTG
The DNA here is from genome assembly GCA_902702965.1 of Spirometra erinaceieuropaei. Taxonomy (NCBI): domain Eukaryota; kingdom Metazoa; phylum Platyhelminthes; class Cestoda; order Diphyllobothriidea; family Diphyllobothriidae; genus Spirometra; species Spirometra erinaceieuropaei. The sequence continues at coordinate 391,193 of CACRXP010000595.1, forward strand.
AACCCGACCTGCCATTACACTTGCATTCCGGGTCTCCAAACTACAAGCTGTACATTTTCTGTGTACGGAAAAACATACATTTCTCAATGGTATTAGAAGGAGACCGTATGGGGTTTATAAAATTTGGCAGTGAATTTGAGTCATATTGTTAATTTTATAAGCAACGTTAGTAAATGCAGAGACATGACGTTTTATGAACGGCCATTTCACGGTATTAAAAAATCTCACAATTAAAATTTTTGAAGATCAAATTATACCCCTCTTTCTAGCAAGAAATCGAAAGAAGACGTAATTTGCTACCAAATGAGCAAAGGAGTGAATATTTTTATGCATGTTTTCCATGAGATATAATTCAATTTTTTAGCGAATCGAAAATCAATGAGAAAAACGCTTGTTAATTAAGTAGTCATTTTTTACAGATTGTAGTTTTTGGCATGCAGCCGGAAGGAAGTTCACTCAAAGACCGGCATCCTGCCATAACTGAATTAGTTTAGAATTACGCTGCTTATTGATTCGTTTTACAACCCTACTTAATTAATCTTTCCGAAACGAAAACGCATTTAGGAATTTCGGTCAGTATTACATGAGTTAGCCCACCTACTGTTAAAGATGCATTACTTTTCACTTTCCTTATTTGGGCAACATTAGTGCGCTTTGACTTGGTTTTGGGAAAAGAGAAAGTTATTAAGAAAAGTGCTTGGATGTTTAGCATAACAAACAGCGAATGCAGCTTAAAGCAAATTGGGCATCTAACTTTGCCTCAATTAAAATCTCTAATGGTAAAGAGAATATCTGTATTTCATTTGTAGTGGAGAATTTCCTGACTGAGCTCAAAATACAAACGACAAATCGCAAACGTCGAGAAGAAAGGATTTTCTTATTCAAACACCCAAGTTTCATAGAATTTTCTACGTAGGAGGCTCTAGAAACCACATTCAGATTGTTTCGTCCAGTCTCAAATTCGTAAAGGTATCGGGCTCCGTGAGTTTCTTTAAAGAGGCATCTAGGATATGGAGCATGATTGAAAAGTCCGCCGCAATTTCCTTTTTACGTCAATGCCGCCATCGCAAAATGTGTTAGGAAATCTCCTCCGATGTCTGCTTTTTGCTGATTTATTTGCATGTCAAATGACACGTACTCCGATTCTGTCATCCATTTCACGCACTTCCGTCGTATATCAAAAGTAAGTAAGTCTTAACGGAGTTACTGTTTACAGCAGCCCTAATTTACTTCAACCTGATATTAAAGCGAGGGTTTATCCAAAGAGCTGCGGCTGTTTTTTAATTTCGTGCTCTCACTACGGAGTTAAATCATGCCTGAAGCTGATCACCTTAACCGTACAGGATGTCACTCATCACCGGAAATATCACAGGTTGTGACATTCGAGGTGATAAAAGAAATATCGTTTTTTTAACGAAAATGAAAACTTTGTTAATTTTCCATCTCTAAAATTAGAAAACAGTTGACTTTCGGTCGGGAGAGTCAGAATGCATTTGTCGCGGAAACATGATTCATGTGTCTTCTCCACCATTCCAGCAGTTGATGATCAACTTACCTTAAACTGGCCCGGGCTACTGCAAAATTTATGCTATTTGGCCTGGCGTATGAGTGTGGGAAACGACCACCAAGAAGCGATATTTCATTTTTAGGGTCGCTCATTCGTGCTCTGCCTCCTACTACATCAGAGAACACCAGACAAGTTCATTTTATCCTCCTGCAAATTTTAAATCCCTCAAATGCACGGAGTCTGTCTTGCTAGATATGAGGAGTTGTTAGTCATTGCCACCTTCCGATTCCTATGAGTGTGCTACTTCATGCACCATACTACCTGACAGGACAACGCTTGCAAACAAAGACACTTGTCTTACCGGTGTTGTGTCTACGCATAAATCAGCCGCAAATGAAAATCAACTACAAAAACAGACCTGAGAATGCCAATTTACTTTCTGAGATCAAAAAAACTCGTTGAATTGACTTTTGGTCATTTTTCACAAGACAAATGGAAGCAGGCGTAAGCACCACTAAAATTTTCTCCTAGAATTCAAAGAGTAATCACAAGCAGAGCAAACTTTGATGGTCTTTAATTGTCTGTTTAGGATGAAAACTACATCCAAAATAAGGCAGGAACCAGTAATTATCTGCTGCTTAAAATGCAAACGCACCCACTCCCGTATCCTGCAGTCTCCTAATCACAATCTTCCATTCTTAGGTATTTTAATAATTGACTAATTGTGAAAGTTGTGTATATAACCCCCCCTGGGTGGTTGGTCAAAAGCCTACCTTCTTGTTTTACTTAGTTCCGTTTGCTTTATGACGGCTTGCCTGACAGTCAGTCGTGAAGGTAATTATGAAAACAGCGAATTTTGATCTCCAATAGCGTAATCGACGGCGAAGCTGCCCGTTTTGGCTAAGAATAAGCATTTGGGCAACAGTTAGAATTTGTGTCACTTGGGTTGTTCCTGAGACTAGGGTTGCTACGCTTGCAACGCGGGTTGGATTTGGATTTAATGCTAGGGTTAAGGTTTTGGAGCTTGGCTTAAGGATACGGTTTTCCTTAAACGCATACAGGTTAGAGATTTCCCACTGAAGGCATGGACATGATTTGCATTAAGCCTGTGACTATCTACGATCTCTCCAAGGAGGTTACATTCTATACCCTTGTCGACTAATTTGGATTTTCGTGAGAGCCTCCTTATGAGTACAATTTAGGTTATTTCTCAGATAGAGAACATGTAAATTCCTCTTTGCGTTTAACGGAAGTATTGACTAGAAACTGCATAAAAAACCTAAATTACTTTAGTTCGATCGTCTTGAATGTCAGGTAAGTACCTCTATGAATGTATAGCTGATTACTTTCCCATGTACATATCAGGAATAAGTTAACGCAAACTATGCAGGCATCGTACCACCGGCTGACGCAATTCCAAGAGATACTGCCTTTCATCCTAATTGGTCTGTCTTTTTTAGGACGAGTCTAGGTTAATAGTGGCGGTGAAAGGTTGTTCCAGTCGTATTTTGCGTGTAGAAAATAACGTCCAATAGGAGAGCAATATATCTTAACGTAGATGCATTTGCTAAAGGTCTATTCAAATCTTGAAGTTTCTTTTTAAAACGTGAATCTTGAAGAAACAGTAGATGTTTGGCAGTAATGACTGATTGAAGGTATTGTAATCCCTATATGTCTGCACCAGAAACGTCAATTATGCCATAAGTTAGCGTACAAATCGATCTCGGGCGACAGCTGGTAAAGTCTACCGACGACACCCAAAATTAACTTTAAGTCGCAAATTTGCATTATGTTCGTAAAAAACAACTTGCTGGGAAATTGGATTTATAGTATGCGATGTCTACACATCAATAATTCAGTCTATTTAGCTATGAGAGCATCTCAAACCTAGGCACGCAACAAACTGACTTCTTGGTTATAGGCTTCGAAAACAGTTTAAAATGCAGTCATAAAAACTGATGCGAGTAAGAAAAATGCATAATTTCCTGCTCACTTATAAGCGCATTGAAAGAATGACAAAAATTAACATGACGAAAATGTAAACTCTTTCTAGATTTAAAGAGCCCGACTCCTAGGCAGAACTCAAAAGGCATAGCAATGGACGGCTTTTCTTATTTAAAGCTCATCAATCCTTCGCGGTCATGGCTTTGATGCGCGTTCTGGACTTTAGTCGTTTTTGTGGTAATTACGAACTGTTTAAAAATTGAAGTTGCATAGGTCACCTGACTTTAACCCAAATGCTCGTATAGAGGCTGAAAATATACATTTTATTAGGCACAACTAGCTCTAATTTACGTTTTGGAAAATAAGTACTTTTAATTGCACACAATCTGCTGCAAACGAACAGACTGATAATGGTTCCCGAATTGCAGAGGCTTATGAAGTTCTCGTAAAAAAATTCGCCCTTCCTAAGCATTTATTTTACTAGACAGCCATTTCGCCTAGAGGTCACCGGTCGCACTGGCAAAATATTTTTATGGGGAGGGAAGGGCAGCAAAAAATAGGTGGAGAGGACTGCAGCTATCAGTCTCTAGCAAATTTTGTTCGTGTTCGGGGAGCATATGTGAGTTGAGAGATATTATGTAGCAGAATGAATTTCGCCCATAAAAAATGAAGGCCACTTTTTGAGGCAATTTCTACTAGATGATTATATGCAAACCCCTCCCGGATGTCTTGTATCTTCAGAGTCGAATCCGTCTTTGGCCCAAAAGCAGATCAATAACGATTTCCTTATGGCTAAAATTGAAAATATTAGCTGTAACTAACGTTTTAACTCTTAACCTTCTACTAGACACTGCGCGTTAGGACGTGCGCAGCAAATGGCAGTTGAAGTTGTAATCGGTATATAAAATGTCTTTTACATGCTTTCAGTGAACTAACTCACTAGTGCAACCTATACTTAAAAACAAGACCTACAGACACCTTACAGGCGGAGAGAAAAACTGTGATTTTTACAAAAACATTATATTATGCTCCAAAGTTTGTCAAAGCTTTCCTGGATTGAAGTACTAATAATCCATCTCATAGTTTAAATTTACTTGGAAAAAATAATAAATAAGTGCGACTGGTTGAAATTGTGCAATCAATGGGTCAACTGGGTATCCGTGTTTTGGACAAGATGTTCTCCGAACGTACGCATTATCAAATTCTAAAACGCCCTGAAGTCTACGGGTGTACATCTGCAGTAATGTCTTATTAACGGCCAGTAACGCCAACCTCCAAACACAAAGTAATGACAAACTATAGAAAAAAATATTATTTGGCTTAAGATAAAGCTAAGCTAATCTAAGCCTTAGAAAAATGACTATTTTTATGGTTCATTCCTTACTAATCCGACATGTAATTCTTTTGTGGTATGAATTTATGCAAACCTTTATAGTATTGGAACTACCAGGAAAATGCTACCGAAGGAGATGGGGGTTTTGCAGTGATCAAAGGTAACTTATCAAACCATATGGGCCATGTCTGCAGTAATTACTTGATCGAAATTTCCAGAGCTCAAATCAGAAAGCTATGTTAAATGCATGTTCGACTCTAAGACTTTAACATAAATCCAGGACTAATATTTTATTGGATGAAATTAGATTGCAAGATCGTGGTCCCTGACCAAACTTATTACTAACTGCTTGTAAGCTGGAATGTATTCCCCCATTTACCAGCATCTGCATGAGCTGTATTTTTGATTTACTACTCGCACTCGATCGAGCAGGACTAAGTAGTTTTAGCCGGTCTCGTGATTACGATAGTTGTGTAAACATTACACTAAACTGTTGAATGACGTGTAGGTTGTACATAGCACCGAGCTATATTGTGCAGCACCTTATTTTATGAAAAACATGCCCAGATGTGTAAAGGGCAACATTTCGGGCTACAAAGTTTCACGTTCATCTTTCTTAGTATACGGCTTACATGCAGCCTTGATAACGTGCAGTGAGCACCTTAAAAGTCTCAATTATTTTTTGCCAACCTACCGGTATAAACTTCATCCCATTTGAAGTAGGTTGGCATTACCCCACCCTCGCCTGAATTGATTAGTTCAAGCTAGCCCCCAAACAAACGATTTACTTTAGGAATTTGTAGCGCCGGCAGACCTCTGATTAACTTTCATTGACGATGATACTAATATTACATTCTGCTTATTCAGATAGAAGGAATTCATGCGAATTACTCAACAAATTTCAGGTTTTTGAAATTGTACAGAAAGGTGTTATTTAACTCATTTTAACAGACGATTAAATCCTGCAAGAAAACGACAAGAAATGACCTCAAAACGACCGGAACTTGTAATATGCCTTAGATAACCTTCGGTAATCTTTGATTAGTTTTGACTTTTAATCCTCTTAGAAATTAAACGCCCACTCGAAAAGGCTCATGCGGAGCCGACTCAGAGCTGGGTATCCGCACACTATTGACAAATTGCCAACAGTCAGCCAGTATGTCAATTCATGCAGTCTTTGATTAGTATGTGAATACATAAATCCATGGATCAGTCGTGGGTAGTTTAGTGTTTGATGCATCAAAACTACTCCATTTAAAGTAGTGTGGAGATAGGTTTCTATGAACACGGGCTAAAAACCATAGTCTTAATGTCGAGAAAAATCTGTTGAATTTATGCACCATATTTTAGTCACATAAAAATAACAACTAACCTGTTAAATTGAGGAGACGTGTTCATCCCTTGTCAGTCTAAACTAATTTACTAGTCAGTATTGTGGGTTTACTGTATTGGCTTTCTATCCATTGCTATATGGATGTCAGCTAATATGTCCGCCTCAATGTAGACTTAACATTACTGGGGTACTAGAGTACTTGAGAAGACTGTTTTCTTGACGCCAAGCGTAAATATCTTCTATTTGCATGAATAGGCATTTTTTATTTTCTGCGCCGCCTAACTTTAAAAGAATATTTTTATAGGCACGACACTAAGAGATTTAGAGTCAGAAAGAATGTAAATAGTTTTCATGCATGCTAAGGACCGTTAGGGCATGCATGTTCCAGGACCTGATTTAAAATCTTTAGGCCAATATGGAGGTGTATTTTTTGACAGTCTTTTTGGGAAAATCCTAACCCATTGCCATGTGTAAGAATGTTCTACTGTTCGACACTGACGTTCTCAGGTTGAAAGTGAATACTGGGATAGGTAAAAGACTTGCACAAGCCTATAGAAAGCTCACAAAAACGTCTAAAAGTGTGACTTTTACTAGGGCGGATTAACATTTCCATTCAGTTTCTTAAAATTATGGTCAAGGTTCCCACAAGTCTGAGAAATACCCATAAACTATGTGCCCAGCAGGAAGTTTCATGAAAACATAATAATATTTTTATTCAATTTTTTTAAACTAGTACGCACGCTTCAGGTGCAGTTGTCTGCATCTAGTTCAGTGAAAGAGGGTTGTACAGGTTGGAAGAATAGAGTTCATCCTCTCATAAAATTGGAGAGATTTACGCGATTTGTCACAGCCAAAGTAGGTTTATAATGTAGCTCCTGGTTTCCTGGAAGCATTGGTTTCTGAGTCAGATACAAAAGTGGACGGAGGATGCCCAAATATTTCTAAAAGTCCTTGTCCCAGCCACTGACATCGTCAGGCGGCGAATCACTATCAGCGGCATAATGGTCAAAGTTGCTCATATCAATTGCTGAGGCCACCTGGGGGGGGGGGGAAGAAAGAAACAAGCTTTGGACTGCTGTCTCATGAAATGTTGACCGACATTCTGAAATATGCCTTCGATTCAAAAATATTACTTAAGCATGGTTGTAATATTAAACTGGGCTTCTTTACGGCAGTCTGCAAAAACTACACTTTGTAAAAATTAGCACATAAGAAGCAAATATTTTCCCACTGATTTTAGGCGTCCTTATAAGTAAACGTGAACAATAAACTCTTTCGTATATTCTTTGAGTAGCAGATAATGTCTTTAAATTTTCCACTTGAAAATAAAGTCCGAAACAAGCACAAACAGCAGAATTTAACGGAACAAACAAATTTTGCGACGGCTTATCAACTGCAAGCCGTCCAATTAGGAATATCTCAAAGACCACGAAGTCTCAATTCATATAGTTTTACGTAAACACAATTACTAATTTTACTTGTTACGTATGCGACCTGCTCAACATCGATTGCCCAAGTCTAAGTCCTGTCCAATATTTTGTTCAAGGCGTAAATAAATGTTTAATATTCATTTTGCGAAACGCCTACAATATGAAGACTGAAACGCCCGAACGCAAATATTACGTCAAGTGGGGCAAAATGTTATTCAGGAATTTAAAGCGCTTTTAAAAATCAAAGGCCCTCTTTCTTTAATTCGAAAATTTACAGTCCTAATTTTTTGCCAAATAAATGCAAAAAAGACTATATTTCTCATTTTTGCCATATAGTACATTTTACTTTATATGTGCAGAGAGAATTCATGGCGAACCCTGACATTACCTAAGTAATTACTTTTACGAAGTAAGTGGTTTTACGAATGGTAGAAAAAAGTTTCATACAAGAGCCAGCATCCCAGCGTGACTGAAATGCTTCAGGACTATTTCAATTACTAATTTAATTACTTTTTCAGTCGTTTCGAATGGGAAATCTACCGTAGAATTCCAGCTAACATTTTATGAGATGAAAGATTAACCGTAATTTGAAAAAATGGAAATGCAAACATAATAAATAAATTGCACTGTTGCCACTAAAACAGACGTGTTTTTCTGTTAGGAGACAACTGCTCCTTCGTAGGGTATATTTGCTTGGTTTGAATGATACAGTATGACATGGGAAAGGAATAATTTCCTACAACAGCTTTGATATAAACATTGTGAAAACAAGAAAATTAACTAGATCTAGTCGAGAACAGGTCTGTAATGACACAGAAACGAAGTATCCCCTTTTATTAAGTCGGAAAGAAGAAGCCCTAAAACGGACTTTCAAAAGCTACGTGGTCATGCCGTCATCCCTAAATGACGTGGATAGAACTCGTACCTGCTGGGATTCAAACTTGACATATAGTTGCATCGATCATTTGCTTTAAACATCTGTTTTACGATTTGCGATTTATTATACATATTATAGTCTGGTTACCTTTATTTGACTTCGAAAACAAAAACTCAGATCATCGGAATTCAACGAAAAAGACATGAGTATGACTTAAAAAATATGCACGTATGATTTGAAACAGTACACAGTGGTACGTACCCGAGGAACATATGACGGA
>CACRXP010000596.1:11150-120879 GCA_902702965.1 Spirometra erinaceieuropaei
ACGGTAGAGTTGTCAGAGAGCTCGGCCGCATTTACTCTCGACCGAGGAGTTTCCCTGCGAGGACATGAAAGAGTGGAGTAGGACACAGTGGCGCGCCTTATCGCCAAAGTTTACATGATACCAACACAGGTTTGCAGCTCTAGTGCGAGAGGGGGAACAACGATGGTCATGGCCGAAGGAACGTCGAGACAGACCGGCGGATCGCCGCAGCTGCAACAGTCGCCGACAATTGGACAATCTCTGTCTTGAGCTCGGCCAGGTCAGATGTGGACGGAGTGAGAGGCTGTGAAGCCTGAGCAACCGTCGTGGATGACAAATGCTCAACCTCCATCATACGATCGGTTATTTCCGCTAGTCTTTAGATGTCTAAATCATCCGAGCCGGAGGCCAAGATTGTTTGCACCGTTCTCGGCAGAAGTTCTGAGAACATCTCTTTAAAGAACTTATCGTCAATGGTCATGTCTCCAACAAGAGAACGCGTAGGACGCAGGAGTTCCAGCGGATTGCGATAGCCTAAAGCCTCTTCTTTAACGAGTGCGTGATAACGCTGGCGATCTGAGATTGAGGTCAGGCGAAGAAGTTCAGCCTTTAGCTTCGTATAGGGAGCATCAGTCGGGGAATCACACAAAAATGTCTGCGCTTGCGAAAGAATGGTAGGGGGAAGACCCCCGACCAATTTATCATACTTTTAGCTTTCTCGTGTTACTTTTGCAGGGTGAAACGTTGCTACCGTACGTAGGAAATAAAGTTCTGGTGCATGTTCCCAGAAGTCTAGGAGGAACAAGACAATTCCATTAAAAGAGGTAGCTGCATTTTTAGAATCCGTAGAGTGCACTGTGGGAGGCAAAATTAGAGATAGATGACCAGATACAGGGGGTAGATATCAGCCAAAAGACTAAAAGCAACGGCGCGAACGTCGAAAAGTCACAACCGTAGAAAACGCGAAAGACCCTATCAGCAAGCTCCGACTACTAATGACAGGAAGACTCAGGACTGCCGTAAGAATTAATAATCAAATAATTGTCTATCTCTCTTGTTGCCTTTGCAGAGCGAAAAATTGTCTCAATACGGAAGAACTAAAGTTCTGGTACATGTTGCCAGAAGTCTGGGAGGGACGAAGCAACTCCACTGGGAGAAGCAGCGGCATCGTTTGAATCCGTAGGGAACATGATGATAGACAGAACCAAGGAGAATCAAGCAGCAAATCTAAGTCAACAGGTTAAGGACGTAAGCTTGAAAGTCGAAAGGGTCACCACTCTTGCGAACGCGAAGGACACGATTGCCAGTCCCAGACTGTGGATCTCAGGCGAAGACAGGAGTTATGGAAGAATAAATAATTAAGTGCCAAACGACCTTGTGGTTCAACACATGCGTCGCGCTGAACCGAGTTGTTTCAATTCAGATAAACAAGCAGTATGTTCAAGAATGGGGAACACAAGACGATGTGGGTGTCATCTGCGCGGCAGTTTTCATCCTTCCATCCCTCCTCTTAGTCACTTTATGTGAGCGTAACCAGTTGGGAATCGCACGCCCAATCACATTATTTGTCTTTCTGACCGACTCAGTCATCTCTTGGAGCAGCTATTGTCGAGTTGTTAGGGCACCCCTCCTTCCAAAAAAGCCTGACGGCTCTGGTCTGCAGTGTCATCCGGCATGGAAGCGCCGCCCCACCTAAAGTGGTCTGTAGTCATAGGTTTATGCAACACACCACCTCTATGAACTCCAACCTAGGACAAGGAGATGACGAAGGTAATTCGTAACACCAAAGTTCCCTGGGGATGCAAAGTGCTTGTGGGGTTAAGCACTGCTTCTGCCAAAAGGACAGAATTCGCGTCACTTCGAAGCCTAAAGGTCATGTTTCAAGTCCGTCCAGAGACTTATAACTGCAGTAGTCCAGGCGAGGTCATTTTAAAATTCCTGTGTCCTCGTATGCATCGGGAGAAGTATGTGTAATTTTATGTGGCAGCCTGTTAACAAATCATGGGTGTCTATGAGCCAAAAGGAAGGCCTACTTCCTCTCGCTTCAAATAGTCTCATTGAAATAAAATCTGGTCCTGGCTACTAGAGACAGGAGGTCTACTGGACGGTGAACATAGTTGCTCACGAATGGAATACGGCAAACAAAAACAGGAATAAACATTTGCAACATGTCTTCTGACAGCTGTCTAGACCGACACTTCAGGTGCATTTTCGCCTCAGAGGCAGTCATGAATTCTTTCGGCTGGCAGGGTTGAAGGGACGGAGTGGAAATAGGGGGCGGGGGGGGTTCCAAGTCTTTTACCCCCTTGCGACGGGTGGGGCATTAAATCCTGCCAGGTGATGACCGCAGCAGCTTATAGTAACCACAGAGACGGCAAATTGACATGGCCGCAAAATTACAATTTCGAAATATATATATATATATATCCCGTTCATCATCCCCAAAAGAAGACGAAGAAGAAAAAGAGGCGATACCATGGACCACACTGTATTGGTGCCGACGTTTCAGAAACTTCCTCGTTTCCATCATCAGAGTAGTGGTAGGGTGTTTGTTCCTGCTAGCCCAGAGTTGTTCTCTCTCACTGCCTGTCTCGTCGGAAAAAATCGAATTGTACTCGTGAATTTTCGAGCTGGTGACACCAACCCGTCGACAGACGAAATAAACAGAGGAGAACGTGAAATGGTCAGACCAAATTGGTTGGCGTGCCAGAGCAGCAGACTAATTATGTCTCCATCCCCCTTTCATACATAAGTTGCATACGTATTAGTGGCTGCCCTGTCACGCCAACCAATTTGGTCTGACCATTTCACTTTATCCTCTGTTTATTTCGTCTGACGACGGGTTGGTGTCACCAGCTCGAAAATCCACGAGTACAACTCGATTTTTCCGACGAGCCTTCTATCTTCATCATATTATCTCGGAATGCACACTACCCCAACCACTCAACATATTTTTGAGCGTCAAACGCTTATTCTTACCAGACGCTGGGAGAAATTTGCACAGAGGCAGGCTACAACTTACGAGCAGCTGACGTTGCATCATCGATGTCGCGATCATGGCATCCTACTGAAGTCTCTTCGTTTCAAGCCGACTCTGCTGAATGAGACTGGGGGGCTACTTGCACGCAAATACGGATTTCGCGTTTTGAGTGCTATCATATCAGTCGTCCACCGTCGTCTTTGCAGATTCGATGCAACAATATCCGACCTCCGAAGCCAGTGTATATTGGCATTGCCTGAAAATGTGTTCGGAGACGTGCTACAACGAATTAATGTCACCGCTTCAGACGCCAGGATGAAAAAGCGAGCCGATCTTCGAGTAAAACTGCAGTCCCTTCTTCGTCCTGTCAACGAAATCAGCAGGTCGACAAGAGTTGTCAACCTTTCTAAAAGGAGTTTAACATCCGCTGAACTAAGTCTACTGTCTAAAGGAACAAAATTCAGCCACACTGATGCTGCGCCCACAAACTTCCTAGCGAACCTTGAATCGATTTTACTGACCTCTTCTGTGCCTGAAGACATGCGCGCAGCCATACGAAGCTGTGCCACTGGTCTACTTCGACAAAAGAAGCACCACCAGGTCTTGCCTATAGATGAAGAAAAGGGGTTACAATCTCTTAAGACAGACGACAGTATAGTGATTGTGTCTGCTAACAAAGGTGGTGCGACCGTCACCGTGGAAAAGAGTGATTACGTCAACAATCAACCCCTTCAACCCCGCAAGCAGCCGCTCAGCGACTAATTTCAGAGGTAGGGCGTTATATCTTCAACCACTTGGTCGTTTGTTTGAACCTTAGGGATTCCAAAACCTGGGGTTGGGTATGGCCGGCTGGTGACGGCTAATAAGCCCGAGATGGCCATTCCACTCCCCCCTTGTCTTTGTTGATAATGCGATTCTGCCTATAATACAAGCCGCTGAGCGGCTATCAGCGGAGCTCGGGAGCGAGCCCTAAGGCAAATTGGGACCTTAACGCGATCGTTGAGCGCCCCTATACGACAGGCACGGACACTCGCACAGCACAGTATACAGAGGACCGGGTTGATTAGCTCAGTCGGAGGGCTTTTGTTATATCAGCCAAGACACCATCAAGCGAAAGCTTTTGAAGTCGAGTATTGGTGGGTGGGGTAGCGTGAATTCCAGAATCTAATCACTGTACCCTTGCTCTGTTTTAGGCACTATTTTTGCCTACAGTAGATAGGTCATTCATAAGGACAATGTTTGAATGGGACGACAGTTATCCCAGGCTCCGCGAGTGACTGTGTAAACATAGCCCACGAAGGCGTTATTGTTCTGACGTACTGCAATTTTACCTCTTCCGTTCTACATCAGAGTTGTACCACCGAAAGAATTAGAAACCCTCAAGTTGGTTGAAAAGTTGTAAACGTTGTTCCCTCAAAAAGGGCCTCATTGTTGCTGCCGCTATGGTTCACACGGTAGACGGACACGGCTGTAACGGTACTCCCAAGTGGAAGCCACGCATGCATGTTGCATGAGACAGACAGTATTCATGCCATATCAGCCGCTGAGTTCGATCCCATTCCCAGTCAACTTGACTCGAATTGGCCATCGTTGCATGATGGGAAAAATGGGAGGTGGGTCGAATGAGCCTGATCTTAATAATAATAATAATAATAATAATAATAATAATAATAATAATAATAATAATAATAGTGTATTTTAGGGTAATAGGCAATGCCCTTAATGACCCTATTGAAAACGTTACATACGATGTAAATTTTAAATGCACATCTTACTAAAAGTTTGTCAGTAACACATTTGTTCACGTAAAACGTTTTTACAGTGCGGGACTGCGAAGGGTGCGGCAGGCGGTCTTTTCAATGTACGTATGAAATTTTAAGTGCAATTATGTACAATCAGCATAGTGCAGTCATTTGCGTAGTTTGAGAGGGGAAGTTTCATTAAACGTCAGGGATGTGTTACGTAGGGATGAAATCAAGAAATGAAATTTATGGCTGGCCGCAGATAGTCCTGTTGTGAGAGTCGTCGTTTATCAAAGATCAAACGATCCAGCTGCCTTTTTAATACAGCCATTGTATCAGATGTCACTACTTCACTTGGGAGTGAGTTCCACGGTCGAACAACACGCTGGCTGAAGGAAAACTTCCGATGATCTAGGAGTGTACGCTCCCGCTTGACTTTGTACGGATGACCGCGCAGTTGACTCATGGTAGTGAATTCAAAGAAGTCTTCAGTTTTGAGCGATCATTCATGCCCGTGGATAATGCGGAATGTCCATAACAGGTCACAACTCATTCGTCTATAGGATAGGGGGGACAAGTTTAGCTGGATCAGTCTTTCTGGATATGATTCAATGCATGTCGTACTTCACCGAAGGAAACTTGGGTCGCATGTAAACCAACGGAATGCACACTGAGACGTGAGTTGGAAAAGAGCCAGCGGACGGATTAACTTGTTTAGCCTTCGGACGAAGGGGAAAATCACAACGTCTCTGTCCTAACCGGGGTCTTTTAGCACGCCTCTGTGAAGAGAAAGCCCCTAGTCGAATGAGTCAGATGTTCTTGAATAAGCAATCAACATCTTATTTTTTGTTTTGTTGTCTTCATGTTCCCACCTTCTTGTCTAACTTCCTTTAGCCTAATGATGTACACTCCATAAGTGTTTAAGTTCATGCTCATATGCAGGTAGTCTCCCCGAGCAAGCTGTTCTGTGGTTGTACTGAACAAAAGGGAGTGGAGCATTGACTGGTGGTATGTGATTTTCGGGTTGCGCTGTATATGATTACCGCCTTAACTACAGCCGTGCATTCGTGCAGTACGAGGGAGAGAGAGGCGGAGGCAGGCCCCACGTCCGTCCCTGTGCTCAATCTACTGCCCAGTCGACTGAAAGACTCGGATATCTGATTGGCGTTTGGGCGAGGGAAGGAGAGTTGCTTTACTTCCCAACTGCGCGTCAGACCCCGCCATTTAATAATGAAACCGCTTAATGCACACAGACCGAACGGGAACTAGGTAGCACCCTGTGTTAAACTGTTTATTGTACCGTCTTGCAGCAAATATTTCCGGTTGCGTGTGTTCGCAACCGGATGCTGAAGCACTTCCACCAAGCCGGGGTTCTGACATTGGTTCCGCAGATCGACCTGACCACGAGAAGTGTCTGACCGACCACAATAAATCTGGCAGTAAGGTCCATCCCCCTGCCCAATGCTTCTCCCGGTAAACTTCACATAAAATGTTAAAATGGCATTGCCTAAGTGAAAGTGCAATACTAGTAACCTTGCAACTTAATTGAAAGGTACTTCTTGCATATCAGATGCACTGTCCTGCGTTTGAAACTTTTTTAACCACGGCGATGACCGGTAGTGGAAAATGAGTCAAACATAAATGCTGCGTGCTTTGCCAACGAATAATTCATGATTACAAGTCTTGCACCACATTCTACAGAAGGAACACGCAAGTGTCTCACTTTTCACTACAATAATAATAATGGAAAGACGAAGAAAAAGAAGAAGCGATCACAGGGACAAGAAGCTTCTTTGCTGATGCTTCGGATTCTCCCTCAAGGTCGTCATCAGCGACATTTACGATTGCTTTGTGACCAATTACGTATTCTTTCAAGCGCCCTTTTTAAATAAGTGATATCTGAAGCATTTTTCCCGGGTATGAATTGAAAACAGACATGTACAGCAAAATTTATTAGTGTCAATGAATTTCGTGACAGCTTTTCAACTGTAGCCCGTCTCTGCATAAAATAGGTAATGAATGGAAGCGCACAGCAGTATGAATTTGTACAGAATGTCAATGCGTAAGAGCAAGGTCAATTGTCCTGGTAACCTTCACTCCTCGATTTACTCGAGACTCTGATTTGTGGTTAACACCCCGTCTCTCTCTTTCCTATATGATGCTTATGAAAACGTCTTTCATCTGATTATTCATTGCCCTGAACCTTGGCCTTGATCTTATGCATTGAAATTCTCTACAAATGCGTGCTGCTGTGTGCTTCCATTTGTTACCTATTTTATGCAGAGACGGGCTGCAGTTGAAAATCCGTCACGAAATTATTGGTACCAATAAGTGATATCATCAATCTTTGCTTTACGTAAAATGCGTACTATGTAGTGCGCAAAATGTATGTGAAAATTAAACAGCAGAATTGGTTTATTAAAATGTGCGAACTGATAAATTATTTAAAGGCAGTTTGGCACATTTTATTCACGTAAAAATCAAAGACCGCCATGCACGCGTGCGGTGAGCGTAGGAGCTGATAATCTTGACCGGCACACAATGGAATAGCAACGGCACGGCAACTGCATTCTTCAACACCTGGCCAGTCGAGCCGTGATGCACTCGGGAGCTGCTAACTGCGATAGGCATGTAGCGGCCTAGCAGCTGGGCATCTGGGCATTTACCACCCCTATCTGACTCTGTCTCTGATTATGGATTCGAGTGAGAATCCGAAACGTCAGGCTAATAAAGCTCTTGTTCCAGCGATCGTGTCTCCTTCTTCGCGAAAGCTTCGCCTGTTAGTGGTCATTTATTCCTACGTGACCGCCTGAAATTGCCTCAAGGTTGAGGCTCCAAGAAAAAACAGGACGCCCATATGCCTTCTGAAAGTGAGGTCAGACTGACGAAATGCCACGCCCAAGAAAGCAGTTAATACCTGTCACTCAACCACCCTGCACAAAAACACGCGATCTAAACCAGCAGAACGTGGGCCAAATGTTCGATTATAAGTCCGCAGGCGTTTGTGTGACTTTCATTTACTACACATTGCTCTTTTTTGCCTGATAAACAAGGCCCCGCTACTGTAGGAATGAAATTAGTGGCTCCACTACATGTGCCTGCATATGTCAACAAATATCTTCTCCTCATGTGTTGGGGTGGTGGGCGGGATTTCCGCTAACAGATCGTACGTCGCAAAGGCGGCTACCATACCGTTACTGCAGATTGATCTGAATTTGTGTTAATGGCCCCATTTCTAGGTTGTCAGTCGGAAGCCCAGCACGAAAGCAGATTTTTATGACCAATCACAATCGGCCGAAGTCGTAATACAGCATGAGGAAGTGAGTATTAGCAGTTGCCTTACTCGTGGCCATTTTAGCTAGCTGATTTTGAATTTTTCCGCTCACCCGTGAGTGCATATTTCTTTTATTTACGAGAGGGTCCGTTTTAGAGTTAGTTTTGGGAGGGCTAACCTTAGGATTAGGGATGAATTTGGGATTGAAGTACGAACAGAGGAATGGGTACCCTTCACCTAAATTTAGCATAAGGCCACCCATAGTATGGGAAGTGCTTATAATCGACTCTAACTGACTTTTGTTCACCAGTGTATATGCTATTACATGTTTCCACCGAGGTATCCGCATCAAGGCGGAGTTTGTAGTTTACTGAAACGTAGCAGGATTCTTCACTTGGTATTGCCGTAAACAGCCTTTTGTCGGACGTACACTTAGAGGAGCTACTGCAGTAAGTATACAACAGGCCGAAAGCTGCCACTTTATTTACGGTTCAGGGGGAAAGAGACTGTTTGAGCACCGGAATAACCAGTCTGTTTGTCTGAAATCGCAAACTATGCTTCTCTGGCGTCTTCACCAGTGAAAAACTGGTGCAACAAGTCTGCAGCTGACTATGGAGGACTCTGTCGCTCTGTATAGGCCATAGAAACAAGTCAAAGAACTACGAGACTTCCGCGTCAGCTACCTAAGAAGTATCCTAAATGCAATAATCCGCATGAATGAATATGCGGGACCAGGTCGTGGAGTCCACTGCTGTGTTCCGTGTGTATTGCATGATAAAGCATATCCAGCTGCGTTGGAAAGGCCAAAACTTTAGCGCCTCAGATGAGCGTCCACCCAAGTTATTAGCAGCCAGGGACACAAGCAAAATGATACGAAGGCGCTCTGAAGACCTCTTCCAGGTGACTGAAACCCAGCCAGGAAACCGGGCTTACTTTGCGCAGATGGACACTGATGGCGTTCTTAAAGTTCTGTAGAATTTCTTATCCTACTCGAGTCTTATGAAATGCCCAGATCAAAAGTTTCGGGCCATTACGTCTGCCTATTTTCACTGGAATTGATTCAGCGTCCAGAATTCTCTCGTTGAATGATTGTTGCGGTGTCCTGATTGTCTCTGTCTGAGACGTCCACTTTTGGCGTTACGTAACAGAGTCTGTTTATGGAGGCCTTGCAGACCAATTATGGCGACTGGGAAGACACCTTGAGTGCTCGCATTAGCTCCCCAAATTAACCAGACAGTTGGATTGTGCTTTCAGGACTGGGCAACGCCAGAGGCCCCGTCGGCTGGAGTCTGTATACCCGTATAGTACAGATAAAATATGTTTATCGCCACCGTCTGCGTACGTTTGCTCTTTTTCTGCCTCCCGCCGCCTCTGCCGTGTTTGGTTTCGACACTGAAACAGTGCGACTTTATTGAAACCCGTCTTGTTAATCGCATAGCTCCTGTGTAGCCTGTGCTTCTTAACCAGCAGTGGTCATAGTTATTTTGCGTTTCGCCAAACAATCTTGGTACTTCTGGTGTGACCACCTTTAAGTCATCCAAGGAGGTGGTGTCAATGCTGTCTCGCATTTCCTCCCATCTAGCATCACAATCGTTATTCTCGTTGCGCTCCTCCTCCCGCTCCCACCCCTCCCTCTTCCGGAACTTGAATTTATTCCAGGCGGATGTCCATGCGGTGGCCATGTTTATTCTTCTTTCAACAATACCAATATTTCAACGTTAAATTTACTTGGTTCTCTCTTTCTTTAGGGACAATGCAGTGCTAGAGCGGTGCCCTTGCAACTAATAGGACATGGTGATGGTATTTCGAACGATACGCACCCCCCATATCCTCGTTGAGATCAACACGTCACGATGATATTACCTCTTGACGATTACCCGGTCCAGAAGTTGCCAGTGACATGAGTATAGGTGCACCCACACTGTGGAAGGTAAGAAAAAATATTACTGAGTGAAACTCGTTTTCCGCGCGTGTCTTCAACAGATGGAAGCCGTTGTCGTTGAAGGTGCCGACTCCGTGGCAACCCGGCACTTCCTACCAGGTAGCGTAATCTGTACCTTGATGGGCGTTAAGGTCACCGTGGACAGTGAACCGCTTGGGATTCAGTACGCTTCAAGGAGCCCACGTGGGCCCTCGTAGGACTTGTTTTTTCTATCATCACTGCTCATCATAGGGAGGATGTAAGTGGCCCTATGTCTGTCGACTTTTCCGCCGAGGTAAGAACCTCGGGACTAGGAGATTGTCGAGGCCTATGAGCTGGCGATGGGGTAATTGCCAAGTGATGTCCTTTTAAACGACATGGGAGGCTTTAGAGACGCGCCACTCCTCCTTTGGACAAAGGTGCTCAGCGCACCTAATTTCTTTCGTTGTTCTGGCCGCAATGTGAACAGAATCGCTCTTGGAATTTGAAGCAGGGAGACGAGGAGGGGGTTGTTGTTTTTTCGAGTAATTTTCGACAACGTGGCTGACGTCTATAAGCCGCGGTCAGCTTGCCGACGGCGTGACGAACTATAATTTAATCGAAGTTTTTTGGCAGATTTGAATGACCAATTTGACCCAGCTGTGTGGTTGAACTCACTGCTCTTGGTGGATGCTCGTAGCCCAGGTGGTTGGAACTTTGGCCGTACTAAAGCCTTCCCCTTGCCGTTGTTAGTTCAGATCCCACTGAGGCCGCGAGTTTTCACAACTGGGTGAAAGACATAACTAGTATTTATTTAGGGCATGCATCCTTCTCTGAGGGGAAGTAGTGTAACGCCTACATGGGGCCGCTTATTCATCTCAAACGCCTGCGCTAGAGGTCACGAGTTTGCCTTACTGGACAGATGACCTAAGTGGGGGTTGCCTGTCGCCCACTCTGTGGGACATTTTGTCCTAGGGAAGGCAGGGATGGAGATAAGTGGCGGAATTACCAGACACGGAGAACATCATAACATCAGAACGCAGAACATCATAATCTGGTTTTGTCGCCAGGAAAGATGGCCACCAGGGTGTGTCCGCGGTGCAGAACACAGCATCGTGCAGTCACAAATAGAAACTGGGTGCCGGGATGGGACAGTCGTATCATCAGACGGATGTCAGTCGTTAAAGTTGTAGTCCCCGTGCGTGCGCCTGAGATTTGTCCGCCTGCAGCCAATCAGCGAAGGACGCAGCATCGATTGGCCTCGAGCTCTCTCCCCAAGCTGTGTTGCCAAGTCTCTCTCGGCTCAAGCCACTAACTGGCAGGACGCGTGAGGCGGACTGAAGGCGGCGGTGGGAGTCGGCGGTCGCACCGACGACCACGGAAACAGACTGCTGCAGGGCAATGTAAATGCATCCACCAAGTTCCTCGATGCCTTCGATGCTAACCATCAGCACGTTCGCATCGAAAGACCGGACAATGCACCGGTGGATCAGGAATGACCGCCGATCCACAGCGTCACTTCTACTCCATCACAGCTCCTACACCACGCCTACCAAACTGCATCCCATACACATTTCTGAAGGACAATTAACCTGCAGATTATTGAAAATGGGGTTTTTAATATGCACCACACATTTCGTTTTGTCTAGTAATTTATTTGCATGCGCGTTTAGTGTCTATTCCTACAATCTAGGTTTACTAATTTCACTTCGGTGTGTACATTTTGCACGTTCGGTGTCACCAAAACTTCTTATTAAGAGACGAGTAAATGCCACTCTGCATGCAGACGCATATTATATTTTCCCTTCAAATCGTTATGTATCTTAATATGCGTTCCGCACGATGTCTGACATGACTGTCAAATTAAAAGGTACCCTGAGTCAATTAGGCATGTTTCATGTGTTTTGTCATCTAATATAATGACAGCAGTCGTCTAAGGCTCAGCTTACTGACAGAGCATTCTAAGGATGGCGGAGAACCTCGGTGTCGAAGGTATTCTGCAACCCAGGAATGTGGGCTGGAAGCTTGGTTGCAGGCAAGAATTCGATCAATTCGTCGAAGCTTATCGCGTAATATAATCGGTTTACAAATTAAAGTGCTTATATAGTTGCAAGTTGGTCTATGTGTATAACATGGTAAATTTGTTCTGTAGGAAGCCAGAAATAGCTGTCTACAACCCATTCACGCCCACTTCCTGGGATAAAAGTCGGAAATGAATCTCAAAAGTCTTAAAGTACGATATTTGTCACCTCTGCCAGGAAGTTTATGTGAGATCACGCGCTGAACAAATGATGTCGCAAAGGCAGTCGTTCAATCTCGACACAAAATACACACTCGTTTCTACTGTTTCCACCGTCTACCTCACACTGTGCCCACGACAAAGGGCAGCGCATGACGATACGCATATTTAAATTTCAATGGAGAGGACGAAGATACAGGAGGTGGGCTAACTCATGAAATGTCAACCGAAATCTCGAAATGCGTTTTCGATTCGAAAAGATTAATTAAGTAGGGTTGTAAAACCAATCATCAGGTAACATAATCCTGTAATAATTCAGTCACCTCGGGATGCCGGCTTTCAAACAAACTTATTTTTGGCTGCATGCTTGAACTACGCTCTGCAAAAAAACGACTACTTAAGTAGCATGCATTTTTCCCGTCGATTTTCGATGCCCTTAGATAGTCAATTATATTTCATAGAAAACATGCATAAAAAGATTCGTTCTTTTTCTCATTCGGCAGAAAATTACGTCTTCTTTCAAGTTTATACTCGAAAACAGTGTTTACTTTGGCTTTAAAAAGCTTTTCCAATTCTCGAATAATTTTGAACTCGACCTGCCGTTGCACTTTCATTGAGGGTTTCCAAACTACAAGCCGTATGTCTTCCGCGTACGGAAAACCGCGAATTTCTCTACGTTATTCAGAGGCGATCACATGTGGTTCATAGAATTTAGCGGTGAATTTGAGCCACATTGTCAACTTTGAAAGCAACACTAGTAAATGCAGAGACATGACGTTTTATGAATGGCCATTTCGTGGTATTAAACAATCTTACAATTATAAACTTTTTTAAAACCAAATTATACCCTTTCTTCGAGTACAAAGTTGAAAGAAAACGTAATTTCCTACAGAATGAGTAGAAGAATGAATATTTTTTAAATGTTTTTCATGTAAAATACATGCTACTTAATTAGTAATTTTTACAGAGTATAGTTCCTGCATGCAGCCGAAAAGAAATTTGTTTGAAAGTCGGCATCCTGAGGCAACTGAATTATTATAGAATTATGTTGTACGATGATTGGTTTTACAACCCTACCTAATTAATCTTTTCGAAACGAAAACACCTTTCGGAATTTCGGTTGACATTTCCTGAGTTAGCCCACCTACTTTAGGTATTTATTTGATGACTTCTCAAACCTAAAACACTCTGCAGGGTAAATACACAGTTTTATCAATTGAGACAAAAGTATCCTGTTAAAAGCGTGGAACCTTTCGGAGAAGAGCATCAGTATTTGTGGTACCAGTCAGCCTGATTTAGAAAACGTTCCTGATCGATTCTGAATTGGCGCATGCATTTTGCTGGTCTGAAGACTCCATTTACACAGTAGTAATAGGGCACTATATGTTGACCGACCAAGTCCTAGCATTGAATTTCTCAACAGTGACGGGCCACACGCATCTAAAGTGGTCCTAGGCGGCAAGGCTTTAACTATGCGAAATTTAGCCACGCAGGTACGTGAACTGCTGGCAAAATACGCCACAAAGAAGTCTCCATATGTCTTAGGGGTAGTTCGTCCTTCCTTTCTTAATTACAGATGCAGACTAAGTCCCAATTAGGGACTTACGTCCGCTTAGGTGATTAAGTGCGGTTTCCCATCACAGTCGTCTGCGTCCATCAACGGCAGCAATAATGTCACCAGTAATGAGGGCGAATTTCTTTCCAAAGCCATTTTGTGTACAGTGTGAACTTTTACGAAGCGCCAAGTCAACTTCCCACCACAGGCGTAGTTTCGGATCTACCATAAGTTAACACCTTCATCCTGCCAGTAGGCTCCTTGGGTCGAACCGATATCGCATGAGGTCCATCCGAGAGGCTGATCAGTAGATGGAGGTCCGAGTGAATGAGACTACGGTCGAGATCACCCTGCTCTACAGCTGCTAACGTGAACCTACACATTCTCTTGGTATGAAGAAGGCAGAGGCGCTTGACAGACAGTACCTCAACCGAATATTGTGGTTTTAGTTCATGAACTAGCCCTTGAAAGTTGATCGTGGACGAATGCTGTTAATTTTTCAGTACAAGGCTGCTGTCTCATTTGAATGCTCGTTCTTGTTGGTGTCATCGCCGCCGCCGCCGCCGCCGTCATGATGATGATGATGATGACGACGACGACGACGACGACGATGATGATGATGATGATGATGATGACGACGACGACGGTGGTGGTGGTGGTGGTAGTGGTGGTGACCAACCAAAATACGAATAGATGTGTGAACTTAAGGATCTTCGCTCACAAAGACAGAGGTAGCAGAATGGCCACTTCCGGTGGAGTGGTGCCGAGGTTTGAACTTCGGTCAGTTTGTCAGGCAGCACCGTCCTAACCACCGCACCGTGCTCTGTCAGCTCTGCAGAGGATGCTGGGTCGGACAGTCCAGGAGAATGGGATGCCCACTAAAAAACAATTTCCGAGAGTTTAGTCGACAATCTTGGAACCTCAGCCGAACAACTGCGCGATACCGCGGAGTCTGGAAGCGACCAAATCAGGATTAGGGATAGTCGATACATATACAAGTGTGTAACGTTGATGCGGCATTGCATTTTTGAACTTGCCCACGAATGCATCATGTTTTGTATATCTGTTATGAATTGAATGAACACTTTGAATGTTTATTCGTTACAACCAGCGAAATCTAATTACGGCTGTTTTATACCTGCATATTCTCTGCTGATTGTTGAGTGAACACTAAGGTAGTAATAACAAAAACGTCAAAACGACTGTCATTTTGGGAAAACCATAACCACCCATAATGATTTTGGACATGAAGAATAGAAAGGCAGTAGTGGGAAAGAGGACCCATAGACACATCTAAACGATCGGAAACGGCTAATAATGACTCTCCAATCGGCAAAAGCCACGGATCCTGGTCCAGTTGGTGCCGTCATACACAGTGACCTCCCACTCGGCAACCAACCAATCAGCGTTAAGCGGCTGTCGTCTGTCCACTCGGTCGCCACCTGCTCAGGTCCGGACAGCGAGTAAGTGACCTATATAACAGCTTAATGTAGGAATACGCAGCCTGATAATGTTTCGTCGTACTAGCTTTTGGAGATCAACTCCACCGATCCCAGATCCCCCTGGTTCAGTGGGTGCGACTGTCCACATGATCATCCTTATCGGCCTGCTTCTAGCCTGCAGTCTGCAAGTCGTATTTGCGGCTAGCAGAAACTCTCATGCTGTAGTTCAAAACGTTGACGATGTCTTAAGAGAGAAAAAGACTGCATTCGCACTATCTGCTACCCAAAAAGAGCCCATCCACAGTCCGGTCGCGCGGATGTCATCAGGTTCCCCCGACCAGTTCCACCAAGATCTCTGGAGAGCTGGTAATTTTTGCTTATTTAAAAGAGCCGGAAAAAGGCATTGCAATTTTATTTATTCCATTCCGTCGGACTTCTAGCCTCTTGTTTGTCATGACGAGACTGATTAGGGGAATTTCCGTTGTCCGTGAAAGCATATTTTCTGAGGAAATATGTCTCAAAGCCCTTTAATGCATTTGGCAATTTTTAATAAGTTCGAATACACATATTTAGCTAGGTGAAACATGCCACCATTAAAGTTAGGCGCTTGGACCCCTATATCTGCCTCATATCCAGGCGTGTTTCGCATTTATCCACATAGTCCTTTGCGATGATTAAGTTCATTTTATTGATAACTGACTCATCTCGACTTTAGAGTAGACCTCTAAACACTAGAAAACGCGAGTCGCCGGACAAACGTAGAGCAATAGGGTCAGAGAAACCTTGAGTATGTCCTCCTGGGTCTTCGGACGATGTCGTTGCATCACCCTTCACAGCTTCTCACGATATCCAGTATCGATGTCAACAGTGATCGGTCTCATCACAGTGATCTTATTATGAGCTCTTGGTGATTAATTAACCACTGTCACGCATAATTGGGCGACGTTTGTACAAAACTGTTGGCCCCACTAGGAAGCCTACCAAATTAACCGAAGTACATAAGAGTCAAGATCGGACTGATTCCAACGACCTAAATGCGCGCATGGTTTATCTAGGCCATTTGAATGGGCATGTGTTCATCAGGACGTCCGGTTGTCTGTGCGAAGTAGAGGCTGATTTCTCAACCGTGATTTCCTAACTTCTGATTTGGGACAAGTACACGCCCACCTGGACGGAACGGTGACCTAATCAACGAATTAAATTAGCTGTATACAGTAAATTCCAGTTAATTAAGCCGCTGGTCAGTTGAACTGGCCGTTTATTCAGCCGAATCCTGGAGACCAGGTCTGAATGGAATGAGTAACGGTAAGCGTTCCCTGCAACAGACAAGTTCGAGCTGTAAGCGTTAGTTGTTCGCCTTTGAGGTGAAGACAACACATTGCATACACGTTCCAGGAAAGGGCTAGCAAACAAAAACCCCAATGACGTTTAGCCACTAAGAATGATGCTTCCCTCTCAAACTCGGCCTGAATGACCCAATAACGGCCTCGACTTCTTTGATCGCAGCTTATCGGGCAATCTTAAAAAACGACACGACGGATTTTACCATCTTTCAAAGTATATGCTTGAAATGCACGTTTGGAACACAATATAAGTAATGTCGACCCCAAGAGCGTACACAGTCAATGAATTCGGAAGATAGGTAACTTCGCCCGTTCGAATACGTTTTCACTTTCATTGGCTGCATGGGGATTTTTAGCCTTGCTACTGTAAACAGGCTTTGTTGGCGGGTGCCTTAATTTCAACTTCAGGTGTCTCTCCTGCTTGCAATTGGTGGTCATTTTAACTTCTTTAAGGCTAGACTAGTCTGAAAAACAATCGTCTTCCTGATGACTGCCTTGAACATGCTCTCTCTAATTGCGATCGGCAATAAGGCTCCTACATCCAGAGGAATGTTCACTCTACTCAGTTGAACACTAGCTATACCCGTGATTGGATGTGTTGTCGTAGTGAATGAGTGACTCTTTACAATGGGACAAACACTCCGGAGAATTCGTCAGCATTCACTCAGTGGTCAGTGCAGACCGTGGTCCCAGAACAGACCTCGAAACGTTCCCCCTATCTTATCTTCTTATCCTGGCCAGTATATGCTTCCTAATGCCATTTTACCGATGCCTTACAAGAGTATCTGATTATCCGTTGCGCTCGCCTTGTTTTCAGGATATATGAACAACTTAAGCGAAATGAAGTACGCAGTGGTGCTTAGGTTAAATTTATACCCCTATCCTCTGGGTTTGTTGTGGATGTTTTGAACATAGCATCGTGTCTTCTGCCAAGATTCTACCCGAATGTAGCCTTAAAACTGCCTGCAGTACTGGTTCACGTACTACATTAGTGGCACTGGGGTTATATGGACGTCCAAGACAAAGTGACTGTTTTCGTTTCTTTGCCGCTAAACGCGATCGGAAATGCAAACTGTTCCGTTATGCCTTGGAGGAGGTTATGTGCACGTTTTATCGAAACTTACAAGATATTTACTTGAACGGAGCATGTGAGTACTGACTCACTATTTAGCGTAACCTACTCTACTTCGCAGCAAACACTTGGACAGGCTACTTTGACCGCGTGTAAGCTAGCAAGCTAATCAGGTGACATACATTCGGAGTCAGGAGTCCATGCAATGCGACGGGCAAGTAGATAGCCGCTGCGTTAACGTGTGCAGTATTCACGAAAAGACTCGACTACACGGAGGTCTGTAACCATGCTTTCGTAAACAGGTAGCGTTGGCGAGTGTCTTGGTCGTTAGTACTACCCCTCCCTAAGCTCTCGATGGATAATTTGAATTATTTGCAAACAGTCCTCTCTCTGATGATTATTCTGAGGGCGCGAATGCCTCCTAAACCCATAAGGCTGTGCTCCCTACAAAATGAAGTGCTAAAGTGTTGCGACAAAAGTGTCTCCCAATTATTCACAGACACTGGTATACTTAGAATCACGTCAGAATGATCTTTTTAATAGAAGACTTATCTACCGGACTTATAAGCGGTGCTTGAAGTTCGACAAAAGCACAACAGATTCATTTTCGAATTCCCGTACGTTGTTCAATTCGAAAGTGCTTTTCTTCGCTTAATGCCATCTTGTGTCCTGTAATGAAGAGTTTGGATTAGGTGGGCCTTTGCCCCACCAAATCGATCCTGGGTAGGCTGTGCTGCATACTTGTCCGTGAACTGGACTGCGCTTTCAGTCGACATGATTTGGAACCCACCACTGGGTCGCAGGTGGGAAACGAGTGTCCTGGGTCGATTAACCTTCATCAAAAGCGTAAGAAACATACTATGAGGAGGTAAAAGTAATTTGAATCTATAACGGCGAACCATCAATCGTGACTTCAGGAAATGTCAACTGATGGCATCAGTCGGTCTCACTCAAGACATGATGCCGAAATGTATTGGCTAATTAGTCATGTGACATCTATGCTAAAAAAACGGATGTGTTAAAAACGTCGCCTAAATCAAGACAGTTAAGCAAGGATTTGGCAAATAGTTCCAGATTTCTACCGCCGTCTTGTAGTAGGCGTGGGACAAAAGTGCGAAGAATAAGTTCGACGCAGAAAAAATCACATTTTGTAATACACATGGGTAAGAAAGTGTACCAATGCGAAACTAGAGCCTGTCATTAAATGTGACGGCGTAAACAATTTCAAATATGTCGACTAACATAGATTTGGAAAGAAGAAAAGCAAAGAAAACTGGAAGTAAGAAAAAAACACAAAGGGAAAAAGAAAACGGTCGCACGTGAGAGCATAAAAATAATAGAATGAAAAGGAAAAACTACAAATGAAAAACAAAAGGCAAAATAAAATACAAACAAAAAGATATAAAGAAGGCAATTAACAAAATTTACTTTACCAAACACAGAAAAAGAACAGAGAGAAGACAAACAAAACAAAGAGTACGAAGACGAGGACGAGGATGTCGTGGTGGATGAGACCGGCAGACACGCGGTGCCCGGAATGATCAACGATTCCGAAGACGAGGACGAGGATGTCGTGGTGGATGAGACCGGCAGACACGCGGTGCCCGGAATGATCAACGATTCCGAAGACGAGGACGAGGATGTCGTGGTGGATGAGACCGGCAGACACGTGGTGCCCGGAATGATCAACGATTCCGAAGATGAGGACGAGGATGTCGTGGTGGATGAGACCGGCAGACACGTGGTGCCCGGAATGATCAGCGATTCCGAAGACGAGGACGAGGATGTCGTGGTGGATGAGACCGTCTGACACATCTTTATCTGGGCTGTTTTTGATCGCTTCAATGGGCTAATTTTTTATATCTTTCTTTTTAGTCTTTTTTGTTTTTTTCGTCTTCGCTGTCCATTTTTTTGTTTTATTTTCTTTTAACCTTTTCTTTTATGTTTATTGAATTTTTCGTATTTCTTTCTGTTCCTTTTCCTTTTTTTCTTCTTTTTGATACTTTTATCCCTCTTCCTTTCCTACATGTCTTTCTTCTCTGAATAATTATTCTTTGTTCAGTGTTTTCTCACCATTACTTTCCCTTGGACTGTATTTCTGAGGCATGTGGCTTTACATGTTTTTCGGTGTACTGAATCACTTTTCATCTGGATATCCTCCGCGCACTTATGAATCAGTATGTTTCCAATTTCCGACAAGCCTTTGTTCTTTGACTTTATGCTGTCTTCGATGGCGAAATCATTTCTCGTCTTAGACCTCTGTCTTTCATCCTCTTCCCAGCTTGGATCGGCAAGCCCAGCCTAATTTCCTAAAATTCTTCCACCAACCTTCATCTGGCATTAGGTAGAAATTAGCAGTTACAAGCTGATAGGATTTGATCGACAGTGTATGGCTCTGGATTAGGTGATATTTATACTAAAGAAGATCGGTCATCTCGTGTTTCCGAAAATGATACCTCATAATATGACCATATCCGTTGTCTGGATGTATCTTATATGCCGCCTCTGTATGCCGGACAAGAGCCACCAGGCAACGGGGTTGAGCACTTCCTTACTCTGGCATGCACGACAACTCTGGCAAACACGGAGGTACACAATCCTATATTTCCGGAGTCATCCAACATAGACTCTGTCGCTGCTATCGCAAATTCACGCCTTGCTGATAAAATGCAAGCGCTAGTTCCAAGCATTCGAAATTCCAGAGCTGCGGTGGATACTTATTGATTGTTGAGAACTGCGTGAACTCGCACAATGTTTTTTCCTGAGCAGTTTTAGATATTTCAGCGAGAATGCCTTAATAATTCTACTCATCTGCTTGCGTTTTCAATAACGATGACAAAACTAAGTGGGAGAAATGCAATTATCGAATATTTGGCGTCTCTCTGAAACATCTTAACGGGCAGCTTCTGGAAGCGCTTTCGACCCGTCAAGGACTCACGACGGTGGACAAGACATGACGGTCATCGTTGGTCAGATATCCGGCCAACAAGGGATTCTAGACCAGACATAGAATTATGTCCTCTCACAGTCCTTTTTGAGCATGCGAAAACTAGATTCCTCCCTCTAGGATCTCGAAGTAATCAGACTCCAGTCAGTGTTTGCAGGACAGGAGTCGTACTGGTCTATGCTGTTCTGCCCTTCGACCCCGCCTAAGCCGGAGTTGGTGTCAACCGCCGCAGCAGAAAGCTAGCTTTAAGAATGAGACTCCATCGTTGCAACAAGGATAAAGCTCGTCCACAGTCATGTGCGTCCGCTGCCTCAACCTCTTCCAATATCTGACAGCGAGTTCGGAGGCTAATCCTTATTCCCGTGATCGTCTATCCATCTTACCAACTGCTTCCTAGAACTCGCATTTTCGCGCATATTTGTAGTTGCAATAGACGGCTCTCCTTCCCATAGTTTGTTCTCGCATTCCGCCGACCCAATGCGGAACGTTCATCTGCAACATCCGCAACCCATCGGAGTTGGCGCCACCGCCGTTGTGGCCAAGCCACTGAATGTGCAGATTAGGTTGGGTTTGACTAGGAGGACATGCTTGACCTGACAGGTGTGTAGAATGAGGCGCCAATAAAAAATGGTCGGTGAAGGTCTAGTCGGAGATCACTGAGTATGGGCCGCACTGGGTAGTTTGGCCTTGTCAAGAAAAATCCGAAGAACTTCGTTCATTTTAGTAAGTTTTTTCGTAAGCGAAAGTGAAGGTTATACCCGGCTGATTATAATATCTAGTAGTGAGCAATAAGTGAGTTATACTCTACCCTATTGTCAGTAGGAGAATAGAGGACCGCATACTACACCTAAATCAGAATTGCACCTGCTCGTCAGCGTTGAGAAAAAATTGCATTTTTACAAAACATACAGGCAACAGCATCAGACACGTTAATCGTATGTCTGCTTCGTAACATAAAAAATTTCACGGTAAGCCTATGACCAGATACGGCACGTGTTGTCCTTGGAGCCAGTGATTATTTTATCCGCTTCGTAATTAAATGCGCAACTGAAGATCTCATCGGTATGTCCAAGGAGAACTTCCCGCAGATTACCGTTTTCGGTTTCCCACAAACGCACCGTCTTGTCCGCACTTGCCGTCATTATAGTTGTCCCTCGTGGGTTGAAGCAGACCTGAGGGGAATGCAAACATTTAAGAGGTAACGCTATGAAAAAACGACATTTATGTTAGTAAAGCCCTATTGCATGTACTACGGTTGCGAGTGGCCTGATGAGTCAACCTATTCAGCAACACTGTTTCATCCAACCTCAGTAAGTTTTCAATTAAACCGCGCACGAAGCGACCCTCTCAATCTTCCACGTGTCTGCTTCACTCAGAGCATTGTGGAGAGGTGGCGTGGCCGCCATAAGACAGTAATAAATAAATAGTTTTATTTGGCACTTTCATGGTGACGACTGCACTGCAACTAGCCGTCAAATACGACTGAGCGCATTAGTGCAGTTTGACTACATACCTATTGGCACACAATACTACACCCTCTGCCGTTCGTTTTACTCCTGTAATTGTACTACTTAAATCATTTAGGCAATGCTTATAGTAATAACTCGATACCCGTCACATATACAACTAAAGTTAGGTATTAAAGCGCAATAACCCTAACCCGTAGGAATATGCTGAAAATGGTTCCTTCACTGAGACATAAGCAGTGGTTAATTGAAAACTGCCTTTTCAAAAACTCTCTTGCTTTGCTGATTTATTGCAGCGCACACTAGTTCCACATTTAAAGGCGAGATTTTTCTGGTGTCGGACAGGCCTCCGCTCAGTAAGTCAGATTAGGATATAACCGGTAGCAAAGCCTTACTGTAGGCGCTATGGACATGAGTGGCCATGTTGTTTCCCCTAACCTCCGTGAGCATCGGACAAAACCGCGGTCAGGCAGGTATAAACCTAACCTTTGATCTGTCTTCCCCACTCGACGTTCAGTAGAGAAGTGAGATGGCATCAATAAGGCAGAAGGGGAGATTAGGTCATTGCCTTCATTCAGGAACAACCGAGTGTATTTATGCTAGAGGTGCGCCGACCAGCTGGTGCTGCCGAATTCCATACCTGTCTAGCATTACTTTCACGCCTAAACCTGTGCTATTGATCTTATTTCGATAAAGTTCTCTCACACGTGACCTGTAGGAGGACATCGGGGGTAGGTGGTTTTCCAAGGGCGTCTCCTATTACCCTTAAAATAGACTGAAAAGGGTGCCAATTAACAGTTGCCATTTCAACGTCACTCCTGATTGCCAGATAGGTTACGACGGGCGCTGCTTCGAAGTTAACAAGTGAGTTGTCCCCGAAATTAGACAGAACGATCCTGGACATGGGCTTTCAACCAAACGCTTATAGCATATGTGAGAAATGCAACTGAGTGCGTTAGCGAGAATTATCTCCGAGCCCCCATCCAAGAACATACCATGGATCTGTTCTAATACCAAACACGGGGCTGCTTTGGATAATGTGGACGTGCAATCGGATGCACTCCACCCTACGACGACGTAATAGGGATAATTGAATTCCGCTTCTAACTACGGCAGCGTGACGAATTTTTGAGATTTCAGAACGTTGGCGTTCAACCGAAATACATATTGTCCAGAAGGACTGGCTGATATGAACAAAACGGCGGGACCACATTATGGACTGTTTTATTAATCGTTCACAAGGTGTTTAACGCATGAGTAGATAGGAAAATAGTAAACATAAGGGTGTAGAAGCTGATCAAGCGTTGCATGTCTGCAAACTTTTCTGAATGACAGTGCTTTGTCTCAGTGGAAACGTGTAATCCAAATATTCAGGAGGCAAGTCGACGCCATTTGATAACTCGATCTTATTGACTGTCGGATCCTAATCTCAGTTAGCGTATCTAGAATCATCTATAAAGGAAGCATTAACTAATAGAATGCCTGCGGACTCTTACAGGGTTCGTCCTGCCACTTCAGTTCGATGTGATCAGATGACTCAGTTAATAACAGACGAGGGCACTGAAAGTAAGTTAAACCTAGCAGCGCTTTGAGCAACCGACGAGGTATGGAACCTTTGTCGAGGAATTAATTCCATTTTTAGGGGAAGTAAACCGTGGCCTGTCCTCTGGTGCAACTGAACATTTTCAAATAGTAAACATGACTGCCTCGCTCTATCATGAGGCGTCACAAATCGTGTGCAGCAGCAAGCTTGTGCGTCAGGTGTATTGCGGAACGAATCCTGAATTATGCAGATTTTTCAAATTCCCCTCAGTAAAGCAGTTGAAGTGTTCTGATCGATGCGCCAGCGTTGACGGCTGGACTCCTGCCTGGATGCCTGGCCCTGACTGACTGACTGGTGAGTGCTTGGTCGCAGCCGCCTTGGCCGGAGGCTGTCCCAGGGCGGTGGATGTGAGTGATCGGGAAGATTGCCGAATTAGGAGTCCTAATAAGTGTGTCGCTGCAGAAATGCATTCAGTTGAATCTGTCAGGAACCACAAAGTTCAAAGAAGCTTTACTTTGGCCGAAGAAAATCTGGACCTTGTGTTTAGTTGTCCCAGACATAGTGGAACCCTCATAGATGGTAACCATGTAGGGCCCCTCATTGTCTTCCAGTCAACCAATGATTTAGTAACTTAGACAATTTTAATGATGGTTGATGACAAAATGTGAGCGTTGGTGAGAGAAAGGGGTTGGGGCTTGGTGGTGAGCAAACATTCGAAGAAGTATGAATTAAATATGGTTCGTGTTCCATGCTTACGAATATCTGGCTCAACCTTGACACAATAAAGAACTCTACGTGTTGTTTTCGGACCTTCAAAACATACCGCACGATTGTCCTAGAAGATTACCGGATGCCTTAGCCACGCCGTCGCATATCCGTATGTAGAATATGTCGCTTTCGAGTATTTGAATTAACTTGCCTTGAAGGAAGAAATTACACCGACTGTATAGACATTTCATGGGCCTGGAGGGAGCAGTAAAATTCACGGGACGAATTGCCGATTGCTTGTGTTCGGACAACTATTCTCCGGTCAAACACCTATTGTATTACTTAAAATTCACACAGCGGGCTACCTCTGAAATGCATTATTGATGACACTGGCCGTGGGTCTATAGTAATCGATCTGTCTGGAGGGCGCAGTGGGGACGTACGCGTAATCTGGCTCACTGTTAGGGGACTTGTGCTGTGTCAACTTCACTTTCTTCTCCCCCACTTACCAGGTGTTAGTGGGCCAATGCCAGTGACCGTGGACATATTGACTGACGAGGCATCTGCTCCACTTCGGCGTTATGCAACCACATACGTGTCGGCCTACAGACGTACATACGACAGCATCTATAATGGCCACATTAACGAATAGCCATTACAGTCTGGCCCTCTGCTCGTAGAAGAACCAACCTTTTTAACCACAACCATAAGTGCCTTGTGCAAAATCAAATGTGGTTTCAGAGCTTCATTGTGCTGAAGCCGAGCTGAATGGGTCTTTCTCCCTCCTCCCTTTTCGATAGCAATTCTAAGTCAAGCCGACCTCAAGTGAACTGGCTATAGTGACTAACGTGGACTACGTATAACACCTACACGTCTCTGTGATAATCTCTTACGATAGACGCCGCCGCCACCGCAGCGTAGCCCCGTTAACTCGAGCTACAGGCCTGCATGTCCAAGCATCTAGGTCAGTAACTGCCGCGCAGCCCTTTTCCACGTCAACTGACGATGAAACGTTTGGCGTAACAAGTCATAACAACCCTTCTGTTAAGATCCTCGGCGTTTTCCATTAATTTAGTCAAATTTCGTAACATTTTCACCTAAGATCCTCGAAAGATTCGAAACCAAATTTTAAGTAGAGGATGTAGTTATCGTCAACAGTACCTTGCTGACCTCACCGTCGTGACCCACCAACTTCACCATCTGTCTGGCTTCCCCTTCTGAACCGGTCCTTGTCGCGTCCCAGAGGATGGCCGTCGAGTCCGCGCTGCTGCTGGCCAACTGTCGGCCACTGGGGTCAAATGCCACATCGAGAACTTCATCATCGTGTCCTGTCAGAACGTACAAGGGACGCCTAGTCCTAGTGTCCCACACCTTCGAAAAGAAGCAACAGCTTCATTGAGAGCCAAGTTTCCATGATGATATCAAAAAAGGGACTTTTGAAGGAGAAAAAACAGAATGTGTCGGACCGCCTACTCTCACTGTCTTGTCCATCGAGGCGGTCGCGACAAGACGACCATCAAATGTACATGCTGCGGCTGCCACCTCTGCAGTGTGCCCCCTCAGATGACTGATCCGGGAAGCGGTCCGCACATCCCACAGACAGGCTGTGTGATCGAAGCTGCCAGTAAGTAGGATCTGACCGCCATTGGGATCGTAGGCACCGTAGCCGCCATGGGTGAATTGAAGTGCAATCACCTCCGCCGTGTGACCAGCCAGCGTAGCCGTCTCCTTACCCGTTTCCGCATCCCACACCTTGGCAACCGTATCCATGCTCCCTAAAGGATATGAAATGAATTACTACTTGCTAATTGCTAATCTTTTAAGGCAAGAAATGTGTGGTGTCTGTTTTTCATACAAGGTTTACAGGTGCTGAAGAGACCAGTACTTTTAAGTTGTCAATACTCGAATGAACCCGTGTTTCAAGTTTACCAGGAAAAGGCGCCTTAAGAGTACAACAAAAATATTGGATTCAGCGGCTTCTACGCGCTTGGAAATATGATAAAATTACTAAATGTTTAAGACGTTTTATGTAATGCTAACCTTATATTGAAAAGGAAGTCAGGGTTTCAAGTATTTTAGCCGCGGCTGAACTAGGCATTAACCGTTCACGAGGAAACGGCTGAATTCCAAAGTACGCTTCGGACTCGTTAAGGGACAAAGCTTTGAATCGCTTTGCAACGCAGTCACACGAAAGCGCATACTGCTTTTGGAAAAAAAAGACTGAAAGTGTATGCTTTCTAATCTTCAAACTATTAAAACCGTTCTTCTGATCGGGGCACAAGTTCCGGTCAATAATAGTGCAGACAAATAATTCAGCTTACCGGTCGCAAGACTTTTGCCGTTTGAACTAAACTGGATACACACCACCTCTGCACTGTGACCAGAAAGTGTTTGAAGACGCTCTCCAGTCTCTGCGTTCCATAAGCAAGCAGTTTTGTCAAACGACCCAGTAGCTATACGGTCTGGTAAAAAAGCATATAAAATGCAAATGTCGTAGAATGAAGTCATTTTTGAGATTTTAAGTAAAGGCTAAATTCAAAATCATACTCTACGCAGTACCCTTCTGATGCTGCCCATCAGACTTCCGTCCACAAAATCAACTGTGCAGGGATAATGGCCCAGGTCACCGAAACTTTATCATAATTCCGATGCTGTGGAGCTGTGGCTCATGCATTACAAACTAATTCGGACAGTTTTGGAGTGCGAGTGTTTATTTTGGAGGACGGGGTCTTTTTCAGCAAATGTCAGACCAGAGAAAAATTAATAACTCGAGAACGCTAGACACATTCATCTCCCACGTCTTGCTGTGTCTTGCTCGGTCACACATTCGTTACTAGCGCAGACGTATTGCGACCTGTTTTCGTTCTCAGGACGAATAACCACTTAGACGTGCGTTCTCTTATAAAACTTCGGATCTTTTAACACCGTGTTGATTGAGGGTCACCAGTACGCCGAAATTGAGACAAACTCCTCAGGAGGGGCTTAAATTCCAGACTTTACATAAAATTTATAATAGTATAGATTACTGGAATTGGTAGGGGGACAGAATGACCCCTTAGTTTTACATGTATAAGTGTGATGTCCGGCAGAACGAGGATTTCTCATTCGGGATCCCCAGTTCACTTGGTCCTGATTTTCGACACCTTAAGCACATTCCTTCTCCTAGCGGGCGTGTTTATCGTTCTCTCTACCACCTCCGGTTTGAAAATGCAAATTGTCCCGAGACAAAAGAAATACTGGGAAGGCGAGGTCAACCTGTTAGCCTGGCTGCGGCTACCTAGCGTGTTCGTGGATGACGGCGAGGTCGCTCAAGAGGCAGACTCACAGATGTGGCAGATAAGCAGTTGCGAATCACTCAGCGTTAACTTCCTTAGGTGTTACAGGACAATGGTCTGGGAACTTGGTTACCAGTAAAAAGGCCAGACACCGTGGTGGTTTCATGGCGCCTTAGATGTCGTCCGACATTAAAGAAAGCTTCAGTCACCCTCATGAAGAAGAAACCCGGAATATTAAAAAAGGCTTGCAGTAGATGGGGGGATGGGGGGTCGAGACGTCCGTTCAGAAATCCATGTTCCATAGGGAAGCATACCATTACTAAGTTACCCGGGACAGCTGATCTCCGACGAGGCACTATTAACATGGTTATTCGGGCTATGGTCTGAGCGCTTTGGTTAAATTAACCAAAAAGTCACTGTTGTCTACAGGTAAACTTTCCTGTCAGTTTACAATAACAGACCACCGGCCCTTGCTGGATGCGGAGCAGGTTACCGCCAAAAACCCCACGGAAATGAATCATTCCCCATCTGCAATTTCTTCACATCATGATATCTGCGGGAAATGACAATTACTGCTAGATTGCTTCGAACGTGAATTAATGACTAAATTTAAGATGTAACTACTCCCGAGGATAAAAAAATTTGGCGCCGTATTAGATTTTAAGCGAGTTCACGAGGCCAAACAGCAGGCAAACTTTCCTCAAAACAGTTTTTATTCAGTTTTCTGGTATTTTGGCCAGCATTCTGAGTTCTTTCCACAGGTTCGTAGTTTTCCTCACTTGACCTTGCCTTCCTTTCCTCTGTTTTTTGTAGTCTAGATTACATTTTGTTGAAAAACGCTCAATGTGAACTCCTAAAACAGATCAGTCGGATGCTAGAGCAAGTGTACCCCAAAGTTCCCGATGACACATGTGCACACAGCGCATGCTTTGTGAAAGAGACTCTGAGATTGCTTATTTTAAGCAATATTTGCGTAATTATTCTCCAAG
The DNA here is from genome assembly GCA_902702965.1 of Spirometra erinaceieuropaei. Taxonomy (NCBI): domain Eukaryota; kingdom Metazoa; phylum Platyhelminthes; class Cestoda; order Diphyllobothriidea; family Diphyllobothriidae; genus Spirometra; species Spirometra erinaceieuropaei. The sequence goes on from CACRXP010000596.1 coordinate 39,605, forward strand.
AGATAAACGTAGGCTCAAATTATAAACTTTCAACTCCCTAATAAGTCCATTACTCTAGGGGCGAACGTGGGGACGATACAGAATGCTTTATAACAGGCTTGTGGGAGTCCTACAGCTTTTTTATGTGCGAGAAGGCTGGTAGGAATTGTAATCAGTGCAGAGTTCATCGCCTGGGAGTCGGCGTTCTCCGGCTGAAGCAAATCAAATAATGGGAGATTTTATTGATTCACCACACCGAGTGACCCCGAAGTCTGACCCATTCTTCCATGCGGCGACGTGATCAGTGCTTCTTATGTGTATATTGCATGTTATCTAAGCAGAATGGGTCAGCTGATCGCAAACACGATCACCGCCTAGAACACGGGGAGAACGTACCCCTTCCTATTAAGATCACGCTAAGAAAACCAGGCGCCCTCCAGAGCACTAAACGTGGGACGCCCAACAACGCCCTGCCGACAAGTGAATTGGAGGCGAAAACTGCCAAGTCACACGAAACGAGGCGTTTCTCGTTTGGTATTTATCGTCAGCCAGTCGTGTTGTATTTTTAGTGTGAAGCAAAGTGCCCTTAAAACGTGGACAGAGTGGACAGAGATGAAATCACACGTTTGTTGAAGAAACGCTGGATACACCTTCAATTTTGACGGAAATAACATCTTGAGCTAGGGCGTTTTACAGCAACATACCGACATATTGGCATTTCGACTTATCTGATCTCCTAGGTCTCGTGTCATTTAATAAAACCAGGTAAACCAGGCTAGAGGAGAAGTACGTCCCGAAATCACGTTAGCAAGCAAAAGTTGCTAAAGTTTCTGAATTCACCGATCCGGGTCTCTTTTTCGTTAAACAGATAACATTTCGGACGGACAGTGACAAAAGGATGAAAGTTTGATTGCAAGTTAGGTGAGGTATAAGCCTCAGCATGGAGGCAACTAATGTATAAACTGGCAGTTCAAATTAGAGGCTTTTACAAGTCGCAGCCATGTTCTTACTCTAGACTTTAGGAGATGGAAAACTCGCATAGTCAAATAAATAGGTCGTCGGTTTGCGAGTTCTTCCTTGCTTACAGCCTGTATTTGGAAGGTGATTACACATCATAATTAATTCCATGTGCTGTGACATTTATGTGCACGTGAGGATTTGGGATATTGCCCAAAAATGACCGCATAAAGCTGACCCCAAGACATAGACTAGGTAAGATGTTAATGCACCAATTACATATTTGAAGCATAAAAAATTTGCAGCAGTAGTTGAAAATGGAAACCTGATCTACCTGAGAATGGGAGATTAAAAGTTATCGCGTAGACGACATTTTTGTGTCCCTCCAAAGTGCAAATCAAATTTCCTGTGTCTGTCTCCCATATTTTTGCGGTCCGATCATACGAACCAGTGATGAAACTAAAAAACGTTTAAATAGCGTTAACGTTTCTTCCATGGGAACCATCGTTTACGGCGTGTCCAAGCAAAAGTTTTTGGACAGAAAAAACTAGAGAAGAAAATTTCAGTGACTGCTATGTGCAAATGAATTGTAACCAACCAGCATGCATGCGATGCACTTGGTACTAGGTACTAGGTGCGCGTTTAGTCGTTTTGTAAAATTCTGTGCTTTTTGCAATGAGGCCTATATTCTTTTATTTGGGATCCTTTTCAAGCAAACTCCACGCGTACGCAAAAAAGATAACAGAGGTGGAAAAACAAGAAGGTGAAAAAAGGCAATATCCGTTCAGGACTTAATCCATCTGTTTACCGACAACGTGCCTTCTAAACAACTGGAGTAACTGTATGCATTAATATAGGCGACTTTATCACGCAGATGGTCTGTAGACGGTATTTAACTAAGCGGAAAGAAGGAAACGTCTAAAACACAACGCGGCGTAAACGTCCTGTAGTCTAAGCGATAAATGCATTAAATAAATTAAAAACTCTCCAAAACTTCAAGTTTGCAACCACTAACCACATGGTCGCTATTCTATTCCGGGTTAGAGATGCAGCGTGAGATTTTACTAGTCCTCACAACGTTGACAGATAAGGAGGCTGGACTTAACATGCTAGTTGACTGGTAACACTACATTTTATACGTACGTACTTGTGTTTGTACTTGGTACGCCCGCGAACATGTCTGATCTTGCCGTCCTCAGTGATGTCACGGACAGTACATCCTCACGCATGATGATACGCGGCGGCAGATCTGGATAGTTCAACTCATTTTCTTCACAAAAGTCGTAGATCAAGTACCGAAATTCCAAGAACCACTCTTCTTTCGTGACGAACTGTGTCGAGCCCGGTTCTGATTTGACCCCCCTTCGACGCTCCTAAGCGGATAACGGTACTTGTTCTAGGGCAACAGCACTGAGCTCGCGAGTTGCACGAGGTAGAACGTGTTCAAATCACCGTGGTTGTTTTTCTCGAATGGCTTGATTTATAATTGTGATGTTGCCGATACTTCTTCTGATCAACTTGTGATGATGTCACATCGGGTGCGGACTGTCTCATTTGAAACAAAGTCGGTGTATCTCACTCGGAAGATAGTCCTAAGGCAGTGGTGGCCAAAAACCTCCAGTTCTTCCTTATCTTCCAGGCGTATTGCCCAGCAGTCACAACCGTGCAGAAGGACTGACCGGACGAATGTACGCAAATCTTAGTGGCAATAGAAATGTCGTCTCGGACCAGAAGATACTTTTAAAGACTTAGAACTACCCGGTCGGCAGCACCGACTCGGGAGACAGTATTGCTTTTACTCTGTCAATTCTGCAGTAGTCTCCTCCCAAAGTATTTAAAACTTTTTACACCTTCAAGGTGCAGCCGTTAACCTCGAGAGGTACTCTATCCTGTTCAGTGATGCAGCTTTGAAAGTCTTTAGTTTTCCTATCGTTTATAGGTAAACCGACGGACTGAGCGGCCTCGTTTACCCGTGACATCATACGGTGTAGACAGCCAAGGCTTGGAGCTAGTAAAGCAATATCGGTGACGCAGTCAGCCGGTAGCCGAGTGCAAACTCGGCATCGGTAACGTGTTGGGCGTTCCCCAAAATCCAATATGTGGCCTAAGTGAATAGAATGGATGAAAAGATACGACCTTACCGAACGTCAGACAGGATATCAAACAGCCGGAACGGTTATTATGGACTAGACCTCGCGCAATAGTCGGGCGGTAGTTGGCCTTGATCATGGCGAGGATCTTTGTCGACACACCATCTAGTTTCATTAGTCGCCACAGGAACTCACGATGAACGGCATCGAACGCCAACAAAGCAGACGACCGTCTGTCGCTATGGCGTATTTCAAGAATGAGCCTCAGTGTGAATATCAGATCACGACACCGGCCTGGTTAAACCTCGTTTTAAAGTGGCGTGCTGCCTGAAATCTCCTGAGGCGTATGCAGTGGTAGTTCTCGCATCTTGTCTTATCACACATCCAAAAGACAAGCACAGGGATGTCTGAGCCCCAGTCATCATCAACGACCTCGACTCTTCACGATTGTTCAATCCTCTCATGGAGCCAGGGTGCCAGAATGTCGACACAACACTTGCAGATTTAAGATCTTTCAATTTTATTTTACACACGGCCCATACCGAAGCTCCATCCAGTCATTCCTATAACGTCTTCGTCTTACAGAAGCATCGCTTGTATTGGTCATGTAGATGAAACTTTCAACCACCCTATCACCTTTGTCAATGTTAAGACTGCTGTCCATAAGAACAAAGTTGAAATTTAAGTGTGTTGCATTAACGGATGACTGAAGATTTCTTATGGTTCCACGGGCAATCGAAGCTGGTACAATTTAGATTGAGTTCGGTACCACTTATAGCATAATCTTTCCCTAGGATTATTAAGAAAGTTTTTAGTCATTTTTTGAGCATATTAAAGAAGAGCATCCATTGTGCGATTGTTTTTGCAATTAGTTTTTCACAAAGATTCGTCTTTCTCTGCAAGGATTTGTTTCTGGCTTTGCGTTTTCTACCCATCAGTTATTAGGCCTTAGCAAAAACTTCTGTTTGTATGGAAAGATTGTTTTAAACCATACCGTCACGGAAAAGGCCTGCCAGTAAAGTGGAGTAAGTCAAATAACTACCTGAAATGTAAATTCATATATTCACCCCTTAATGTGAGCGCTCTTACTCGCACGACAGATCGAGTAGCAATCACTAAGCAATGTATATGATTAAACGTTTGTCCTAAAAAAAACAGATATTCGGCCACAGGAGATGTCAAACGAACAAAAGCATTCGTATCCATAAAAATTATAATTTCAAAAAAACAGACGTTTAAATATCTTTAAATCCAAAGACAAAACGTTGACTTACTGACTGCCAGTTTTGTTGAAAGAAACGTTTGTTAGCGGGAGTATGTGGGCCCGCAAGACCTTTAAGGCTAATTTATCCTCAATAATTTAGTGAAAACATACCTTTGATTGGGAGAAACTCGCTTTATCCGGTTGAGAGACTTTTGTCTTTAATTTGTTAACAAGTTCTTTCAGTTGAGGTTTTCTCTTCTCAGTAATAAGAGGCTCATTCATGAAAATTTCCTCAGCTATAGCCTCTACATCGCTCCTTAATTGGTGATATTTTTGTGTTAGAAGCAAACGTTTTATTTAAGTGAAGGAGATCAATAGGCTTTATTCTTTCACACCCACTTTGTTCATAATCTAAAATTATTCCTAAAAAATAAATGAATTTTTGAAAACATACCAGGTGGGTAATACCGTAGCAGAAACCGCTTTAACTTCATAATTATTAAAAAGAATCCGTTGAAGTGGTTGCTATGACATTCGGTTTTTAAGGTCATTACGTTAATGCTAGGTAGGAGTTCAGTATCATGTCAGTCGTGGGAATTATAAGAGAAGGGAATACTAGTCAACATTTTGTCGCTTTCCTGTTAAAATCAGCATAGATATTAGGCCCGGACCATGCCATTAAGCCTTCAGACGAAATCCAGAAGAGGAATTTTGGAGCGAGACAATTGCCAGAGAGACAAACCCCGGGACAAAAACAGTTGTGACACAGATCTCAGAGAGAACTAAAAAACCGAAAAGTGGAAATATAGAAATCAAAATTAGGTAAGATTGATGGATAGAGGTGTGATGAGCACCAGTCTAGAGCAAGGAAAAAGTCGCAAAAAGTTAAGTGATTTAATTTACTTAGATGAATTATCCGAACACCGGTAAAGGCGACAATGGAGCTGGGTCACTATAACGAAGTCTAGTAGGATATTTGTAACCTAAATTTTTACAAACCCACGGCGCAATGAATCATCTAAACTCCAACAAGAGTGCAAGACTCCTCTCTATAATAAGAGTCTCTACTGCGTCAAAAGGCACCAATAAGTGACATCGACAAGTCTGACACTTAAACCCAACTGCTTTGATACATCAAATAACTTAATATGATTTAGTCTCGAAACCTCCCGAAGGATGTACATGTAGGAGAAAAGGCGATCCCTTCCGATGTGTCTCCTTCCAGATTGATGTCACGTTAACAAAAAATCATATTCAGAATGGTGCACAAAATCTAGACTTCAACCATTTTTGTTGTCTTAAAAGAGTTCTGTAACTCAATACTTAACTTTCTCTTTATCTTATATTAATCAAATAATACGTGAACATCACGACAAAAAAGCAGTGTTCGATCTCTGACTTAATGAACACACCTTAAACCATAGGCCAATTTTCTTTACTGCGGTTTGGGGCCGTTTGCTATTAGATCCCAGCAATGACCTGCAAGCATCGCTCGATATTTCTATCTGCGGAAATAAACCCTATTAATTTAAGACGGAGAATATAAGGGTTTTCCCGACTCACACAAAAAAGTTAAGGGACATGAAATATTTGACGGTCTTCACCGATTCTATGCCCCTTCGATTTCAGCGAAAGAGTCATATAGCGTTAACTATGGCCCCATACAAACATAATCTTTCACTTTCTTGAGAAATGCACGACAACGGTTGTTACTGTAGGTATCACTCCAGAAACCGGCTGATGTGTCCATCCGCTTCTTCATAACTTTAACAGCTGCTGGAGTATTGAAACAGGTGCTTCTTTTCGCGGCAGCTTAGAGTGCGGTTAGTGAGGATCATCAACAAAGTTACGGGACAGGATTATCATGTTCGGCCTTAGGGATCAATCTCGAGCCTTTTCAGCCAGTCGCATGGCGACTGGTAACATATGCAGATAATGGATAACCGAAAAAGTCAACGGGACAGGAAAGGTGCTTTCAGGTAAATAAATAGCCATAAGCCAGTCAAATCCAATCTCGCGTGTAAACCGCCTGAACAGCGAGCTCGTGGATCATTGGTTGAGAGTTTGCCTCCAAAACCACAGATCCTAAGTTGGAATTTCATGTAAATATATGTCAGTCAGTCACATTGTTAGAGGGAAATGGGCTTACGCCTTTGAACTCCCTATTTGTAAGTAAAAGTCGGTAAAATAGCAAAATGTAAGGAAAGTACAGCATAAAGTGAATAAAGACATTGATTCACATATGTCACTGATCTCATGGCTGCAAAGTCACATAGTCCCCCTGTTGCTGCAGAATATATCTGTCAAACCGACATTTAAATGCCTCCACAGATTCAGAAATGACAGTTGTTTCGAGCAGGATATCCCACGGTTCCACGACACGGTTGAAGAAGAAATATTTTCTCACATAAAATTTACCCTGGGGCGCACGTAGCTTGAAGGGATGTCCCCGAAGGTTAGTTGTAATGGCGAGTTGGAAAAAGTCGTCGTACCGAAGGGTGCAGTCCAAGCCACGAACGATATGGAAAGTTTGTATTAAGTCTCCGCGCAACTGCCTATAATTCAGAGGATAGCGATTAAGGTTAGTTAAACGGATCTCGTATGACAGTGCACATTGAACTCTTATTAACTTTATTGCTAGCCTCTGCACGCTTTCGAGCAGATTGTAATCCTGACGCGTCCACGGTCTCCAGGCCTGAATTTCATATTCGAGATGCGGCCTTACAAATGTGCCGAAGACTTTGGAGAAGCAGTCTTCATCGAAAACTGCGAATGCCCGCTTAATGGCATATAGCATTGAAGTTGCGACCTTAGCCGCCTTAGAACATTGTGTGGAGGGCTTTATGCTGTCTGTAACTCAGACCCCCAAATTTTTCCGCGTTTTCGTTTCTCGGAGTGGCATTCCGTTCAGATGGTACTGCCGCGTATTAGGGGTCTGATTTGCGAGGCGCAGTATGATACAGTTGTTCAAATTGAAGGACAAGAGCCATCTGCGTGACCACTCGTCCAATAGACAAAAATTTTCTTGGGAGTATAATATCGGCTCTGAACCCATACTGTCTCTCTTTTACAACATATTTTTGATAGTTCCAAGGCTCTGCCGATCATCCCTATATACATATATATATCCAATCATAATTAATTACGAACGCTTCAGGCAGCATCGAAAAAGTCATCTGCATCCCCACAAGCACGGCTTGTATGTCGTTTTCCTAATTTTGCGCCCTAGATCAAACAAACGGTATGTTTGATCAGGTCTCTTTAATAACATTTGCTTAGATTTTTATGACGTCGATTGGAGCCCGATGTTCCCGGGTAACATCAACGAAAATTGAAAATACAACGTAGGAACCGATGGAATAGTGTAATTTGCAAATATCAAGTGGCTGACGGAGAGGGAGTTTAAGAATTCTCCTTTCCTCATCTCCTCCGTAGTAAAATTATCACTCTAGTTTACCACAATTGGATTAACGGGAAATGCGAAATGGGAGACCGGAGCGACAGATCTGGGGGAATTTGCATCGTTAATAGCTTAAGAATCTCAACGCCACTGTCTCTCTCTTTTTCTCTCGCGGGGCTCTGTTTCGGAACTTATTAAAACATATTAATGATTTTAAGCAAACTGATAAATAGTCTATGGATTAATGCTAAAGTTGCTTTTCTTACTTTAGAGCTTAGCTGAAAGAATTTTGAGATGGTGGGAAAGCAGCAGCACTTGATATAAACATCCCCAGTCGGCATGACTTCCTAACAAACACTGTTGTAAATCGTAAAAAAGGTTGAATCGTTTTTGAAACATATATGGTGCCACTCTAAAATGTCTGTGAAGTTACTATGTAATGTCTTGACAATGTCAATAAAACCAGTTGAATTTTGTCATACCCCGGGCGTGGCTTAGAGGGAAATTGTAAAACAATGGTGAATCAGTGCGCACTCTCTTCTAAAAAGGCTATAACAGAAATTCATAAATGAAAGGCCGATGTCATTTTTCGAAAGACAAACGTATTACAGTACCATTAATGGTCGCCGAGTTGACCGGGTGAGAGCACTTTAAAGATAAAATAGCAGTCACAAGTGTCTGAAGTTAAGGAGGGGGCCTTTTTAAATGCAGGTCAGGCAAAATCGCTTAAGATTATTTTGACGTCAAAGTTAACCCCTTCAATCTCTTGAAGAGTTCACAGAACTTGTCTTCATTGGCTAAATGGCACGGTGAATCATAGACACGACCAACCGACATCTTCTTATTCCTCAGGATATTTCTCGAAAAGGGGGAGTTGCTTAGGTTATATGGTGGATGTGCAGGAGAACTTTTAATCTGTAGGAAGTAATACCCGCCAATTTTGTCGATGTAACCCGAGGTTATGGATCACGAGCGCCGAGTCGAATATAAGAAAGCCCAAGGTCCTATAATACATGAAGCATTAGGATTGAGGCCAAGAGATATCATTATCAGTTGGGACATATTTGCACGGCTGATCGCTCGTTAAGCGAATCTATATTGAGCCTGTCCCTAAAACGCAGGTTACGCCTAGTACTGCTTATAAAACAGGAAGAGCTGGTGGTTGAAAGTTAAAATGCTGGTAAAAGTAAGGAGCAGAAAGCAAACTGCCAAGGTCTGTGATTTGTGGAAGCATTTTTCCGGAAGCACTGTAGTACAGAAAAAAAGAAATAGAGTCCAAAGGGAGTAGTACTTTTTGCTGGATCAAAGAACAGACGCGGATAAAAGGACGTTTTGAGGAATGTCATCATACAAGGACGGGAGACTTAACTCAGAAAACGGAATAAACGGTCTTAAAGAACTGTTTACATAAATTGCTGTTGCGGTCAAGCCGTCTATTACATTTGGATGCGTGTGAATAGCAACAGCTCCTTGGAGGGACTGCGAAATAGTACCCTTCATTTGAACCTGGCACCATTTGATGGGAAAATAGGGAAAAAATACTACCGAAGATGTTGAGAAAGGCCGAGAGCAACAGACGGGTAGCCAACTTAGAAAATTACTTTTGAAAGAGTATAATCAGTGAAAGACTTTTTCTGCCGATGAATGTAAACTCAACTTCCAGGCTAAGAATAAGCTTACTTCCCGCAAATATTGGGTTAAGTGCTTGCGGTAATGGAAAAATGTCATTTTACGGGCGGAAATTGTTCGACCAAAATGGTCGGATTTTGTTCGTTTCCGAAAGCCTCTTTTCGCCCCTGATTTTAAATTAGGATCAGCAGAAATAAAGAAAAAGGGTAAACACCGTCCATAGTCTGGCCTTCCTCAGGCACGTTTTTTTCAGGATAAAGGGGGAACTTCCTTCTACCTTCCATTTGACCCATCGGATGACAGTTTTGAACTTCATACAGTGTTAAGAAGTATAAGTCGATACGTGTTCTTTAAAGAATGGACGAAGAATAAGGAAGAGAGATCCCAAATGAGACATTAAATCGTTAAAAGTTCCAACAACATCAAGGTCTAGATTCTTCTTATGGACGGTTGGTTTCAAATGAGACACCTGCACTTTGATTTTGTTCAAATCGCAAGGACGGTTTCTCAAAGGATTTTTATTTGAGAAAATAAAACATGAGCCTATTCGTACCTCGAAACAATAGCGGCAATAAACTGGGATAGGATTTCCAAAAATAACTCGGATTTAGTAGACTTTCCTTCATATTAGGGACCCCAAATACAACTCGAGAGTTTGATGGGACAAGGTCTTATTCAATTAAAACTGTAGCCAAAGACAAAAACGCACTGATCGTCCGGATTTCAACTAATTGACGATCGGTGACAGCGATTTATCAGCAAAAGGTTCGCACAATTCCGAAGATTCCACATTCTTTATGCGTTCCGCGTTCAGAGTGCCACTGTTCTAAAGAGAATAATGGAGTCTTAAATAATAACTTGTATGAGGCATGTCAACGTAGATAAGACAATAAACGCCAAAAAATATAGTGTCGCTTTCCAAAAGTGACCTTGTCATGCTACTCTAAGAATGCTTGTTGATCACCCAACAAATAAAGACAACTGAGGTTCGCCTGAATTTCTGTCGAGGAAATTTCATTGTGAGTATAAATATATTATCGGTGCAAAACTGGCAAAAGGCTCCAGCCGGGAATCTGGATGTCGATGGGAACCAGGTCAAGGGAATTATAAGCGATACTATGCATCGTCACTGTCCGAGAGAAAAGCGCCCGAAAGGCAAGTCCTATAGTCTGGTTACCGCAAGATCTGAGGACGGAGATAAAAAGGAAGAACAAACCTTGAAAAAGATACGTAACAACAACATAATCCTTTTATTAAGAAGAAGTACGACAAACGCGGAAAAAGATGCGGTCAAGTGTCCGCAGAGCGTTTCACTACAAAACACGAATTGCAGTTAGCCTTCAGTTACGCCGACAACCGGCTAAAAAATAAAGAGGCAGTCACAATGTTGAATGACCGCCTTTCTATTGGGACCAATGCTGCGAACTGAAAAGGATCTATTTCACGGATGAAGATATATGGCATGAACTTCTAATGCCTATGAAATGCAGGTATCATGGTCCAGACTAAGTGCCGGCCAAATTACTGAAGAAGCTTGCTTGGGAATCTTTCAGACTGCTTCCGCATATTTTCGAGTCGTCCTTTGACCGATTGTTCACTCCTCCGGTCAACAAGTGGCTAGTAAATACTCCATTCATAATGGTTGGTCCAGAACAAGCACTGCTAGTCATCGGCCGATGGACGTAATATGCCTTTTTGAAAAGTCATCGAAGGGATAATCAAAAAGCTACCATGAATTTCCTCGAGGACAAAAACTTATTTGGCAGTTTTCAACACGTTTCATGGGAAATATTCTGTTAAATGTGCATATTACTGACAACATTTCAGTACCATGTTTAGTTAAAGTGAGATATTGCATGTACCGTTTATAATAGGATTTTCAAAGGCATTGCCTATTACTCTTAAAATATACTGACCTATACTGACCTATACTGACGTTTCTTTAATGAGCCCACCCCTGTTTGACCAGTTTTCTCTACTTGATAGGGCAGTGATCTTGCCGGTTGAATTAGAACACAAAGACCCATGTCTACATTTATTCAAAAAGTCCAGAACTATTCTCCATATCAATGGTTACCCTAAAACATCCCAGAGAATTTTAAGATAGGGGAACTAGTAAATCGGATAGCGGACTACTTGTTCGGCCAATTGCAATATGGAAGCTCTGTTAAGTCCAGTTGTGATTTTGGCACCTCAAGCCTCTGTTCTCGGGTTATTACTGCTTTTAATCTACGCAAGTGGCTACATGAATAAACTGGAATGCTGAGGAGTCATATTTATAGGCGACGTCAGAACATGACAATCGACGAAGTGCAGTCATGACGAATTGACCATGCATGAATGGCGGAACCGCCTATGTCAGCGATCTGATAAATGGTCGCCGAAGTTTAATAGCAAGAATTGGGTCGCACTGCCATTTAAAATATTAAGGGCGGACGCAAAGAACGATTCTCGCACTCAATTCCCTGACGGTAGATACTTGTCGAAAAAAGATTTTCGAATTACAATTTTTCATATGTGAAGCCTTCCACTTAATGCGTTAGGGTGGTCGAGTGTGCGATCAGTGTTTGTTTCGCCATCGAAGGGACTGTCATTGATAAAGATAAGGGGCGGTTTAAAAGAATATGCGGGGCTTTGATGCATCCTCGTTTGGTATATGGGATTCATGCATGACTTCCCTGGTTGAATGGACTCACAGGAGGCTGGAAAATGTCATAGGGGGTCTTAAGTCCTTATTATATTAGTTTATTAGTTTATTTGGTAAGGATAATAGGCAAAGCCTTTGAAAACACTATTGATTACATGTCAGCTCGTTAGAATAACTGTACACGAACAAAAAATGTTCACTATTAAAACAGTACTTGGTTCATTTGAGTAGCATTGTCTCAGAGAAAACATTGGTCTGGACCAGGGGTATTAATTCAGATTCAGACTGTCGAGGGAAAACAGGAGACACGCATAATCATCCAAGCGTTTCTTGAAGAGTTGCGGGGATGTAGACTTGATGCATTTACTTATTTTCTGTGGATACACGGAAATTTAAGATCCTACACAGACCTATCGGATCGTGAGGAGTCGGGATTGTGCCGAAATTTTGATTATTTCTGATCGCGATCCCTTATCTGCGTGGTGACTGCCTCAAAATTCGAGGGACGTTATCCCGTCTGAATGTTCTTTGCTGCTCGCTCTCGCAGCGAGTTGTCGGTGCGCGGAACGAACTTTTCGGAAAAGTAATAATGGTGGACACAATGGAATCATGTTCACTCGTATTGGCTGTACATTTAATTGTAAATTACCTGTCAAGCCGACGGGAAATCTCCGTCCTCGCCAAAGAGTGCACCGACTTCGATTAGACTATCAATACGGACAAGAGAGGGGTCATGCACCACTCGTCACCCCAGCACGCAACACTTCACTCCTTCTCGAGTCCCTGTCATCGGCCAACAAATCAAAACCGTGGACGATTTTGTTTATCTTAGAAGCAGCCTTTCCAACAACGCCCAAAATCCACGATGAGGTTGCCTACCGGATCTCTATGCTCAGCCAATCCTTTGACCAGCTACAGAACTGCATATGGAATCTCCACGGCTTTCAAGTAAACAATAAATCGATGATGTACAAGGCTGTCATCCCACCGAAACGTCTCTACGGAGCAGATTAAATGGTCTTCTTCAGTCACACTAATAAGGTCGACCAATTCCATTTCATGTGCTTTAGCATAATACTAGGGCTATGATCGCATGGCAGGATCCCCGACATGGAAGTTCTACAAAGGACTGGCATCCTCAGCATCCACGCCATTTTGAGGAAACCGTAGCTACTCTGGAGCAGCAGTCTCGTGAGAATGGGAGACACATGACTTCCGAAACAACTCTTAAAATGGTGATGTTGCCACCGGTGTTCCCCGACCGTGAGGACCAAAACGACGCTATAAGGACGAGTTGAGGGATTTGCCTAAGCGATTAAAAGTAAATCCAGAAACCGGGGAGGACAGACCGGCCTGGAGAAGAGAACTGAAAACAAGCACTGCCATCTGCGAATTAAATCGGAACGTCACAAGCGCCAGCACCACGTCTTCGCGCACCCCGTTCCGATGGGACGACGTCCGACGTCTCGTCAACCTCAAAAGCCACCATCATCCCCATCTCCAGCGACGTGAACTCGCTTCCTGCTTGTTCTCATTACAATCGCACATTTACCTCACACATCGTTCTGGTCGGTCACTTGCGAATCTACCGCACGAAGACTGACGAACCAGTGCTTTGAACACCAACCTGCGCCTACTTCATCGATCAAAACTGCCTCCACCGCACCCGCACATTCGCCCACTGCATGCGCCTATTAGGGCATATGCACATTTGCGAAAATCTGTGGTAGTCACCCGCTGGCTATGAACATTTTGGAAACGGGATAGCTGAGTTCTTTAAGCTATTTCTTTTTAGTTGAATGTGGGTGCTGCAAACTCGCCTGCATCCCAAGAAATTCGCGCTTTATGTGCCCGTTTTGTCGAAAAAACGGAATAGCGGGTCCATTTGCAATCCGAAATTTGAAATATCAATAAAATCACACCCGTTTTTCGATTTTACGCGTCGTCTGGAGAAATGTCTTGTTTAAGTCCTTCGTCTTGTCGTGACCTACCGCTTAATGAACTCAGTAAAAGACGCGAGGGACATTTGTACTTCTTAGTCCGTCATGGACGACTTTACGTCTGCCTTCCTTAATCGTGGGAAAGGAGAATTAAGAGATCTGGAAAACACTGTGTCTTTTACACCATTTGGTGTTACTCCTCCTGCTGCTGTTGGAAATCCCCAGCTCACGACTGCCGATACGGCCTTGGCTTCGGAATGTACCGGCGAACCTGAATCAATACGCATATGGCGTAAAGAGTTTAATGAAAGCATCGAAAAGAGAGACTTCAACGAATCAAAGAAACAGGCCTTGTTACAAGAAACTGCAAAAAAGGCACGTTTTAGTTGATTTTACTAGCTCTACTTACGATCGTTCATGAGCAGCGCGAACAAATCACTAGCCTGGTGTTGGCGCTGGGCGGTTGTTAAACTGTTTGGTCTGTGACTGGCCGGAGAACCTGCTCATGAACTGACTGAAAAATATTCCTGCATAATTTAAAGAAATGCAGCGCTACAAAATACTAAGTAGCTTCTTATCCCTTATAGCATATGTCCGTGTCGACAGAATATTGCTTGGATATCGACATGTCGAGATATGTATATCGCTCGGATACCTGCCTTGGCCACTTTTTTGATATTAATTTGATATCGACGTGTCGATGTAGGGGGTCCCACATATATGTGAGTCGATGGCGCCATTACACACACTAAGACGAGCATGCCCCCATTGCCTTACTAAAAATATTATACTTTTTTCATGCAGAAGAACGTCCTGGTCATTTGTCAATCTAATATATGTGCATATATATGCAGGGATGACTACCGACAAAAAAGGCGAGATTGAAATGACCATTTTTGGCTTTTTAACTTTCGTTAGCCAGGCTTACCATAACCCAAATTTAGGGACAACTAACTCTCGAACTTACAAATTTTAATTACTTTGAGGGAACAAGAACTGAACATTAATTTCCTAAATAGGCTTAAATAAGTCAACTTTGACACAAAATGCCGAAATCAGTGCTGTCATACCTCTCATTGCTTTTTCCTGAGTTACAAACGGTCACTACAACTTTATTCAGCCGGCGGTCCAGTACATAGACACTTTAGTTAGGTCAAACGACGCAAGTACACTAGCAGCATGGTGTGCATGTGAGGTCTTGGTGCGTATAATTGAGCTATGATTTCAGAGAAAATTTATCGTGTATGTTTGAAGCTGCCCAAACCAGCAGCACACAGTGGGGCATGATATAGGCAGAATGGCATTACCGTTCCAGTCTCCCTTGTATTTGTCGGTAATGCCGTTCTGCCTATATCATCCGCCGCTGTGCGGCTGCTGGTCGGACTCGAGAGAAAGCCCGTAAGGCAGTTATACCAACAGGACAACGAACTCCTGGCCCAGTTGTTTGCGGCGTGGACTTCTAACAGGTTGCTAGTTCGAGCCTCGGGTGTTCCACACTTCGGACTTGGGTATGGCTGGCTGACGATGGCTAATAAGCCGTAAATAGTCATTCCAGTTTCCCTCGTCTTTGTCGGTAATGTCATTCTGCCTAAGACTTTGATGTTAGCACATATGGCCAAATGGGTCCCCGAATTGGCCGCATGCCGTGGTCAGTGTAGACAGGTGAGGGGTAGTGCGACAAGTGTATTAGGGTTTCTGGCACTGACTCTCGTCTCATTGTGGTAGATTTGCATATGACCGATCAAGCTACTACCTGATGCGAAGGCGCAGTCGAGGCGGAGACAGTTTTGGGTTAAACCCACATTGCTGGCGGAGTGAGTAATGTTAAGTTCTTGCAGAATGATAGGAACGTCGTAATTTGCAAAGCTAGTGAAGCCGGCAGTGATGATGTGTTGTGGGATGAAAGGCAGCTTGGCCGTGATTTCATTGCACTGGGTCTGGGGATGTCCAATGGGGACCAATTGCTGCCCGAACTGTCCGCTGACAATGTTGGCATCATGGCAGGGGCTGGGTGTTTGCGTGACTGGCCCGTATCACTTACGTCTTGCGGATCGCTCTTTTTTTCTTGGCAGCAACTATTCGTCTTGCTTTGAAGATGTCTACTTCGGTCCGTAGATGTTGCGCTGCGCCGCCACTTCTAAGCAAGATCCTCCCGGATTTTACGGTTGATATGTGGGGGCTTTGGGGAGTTCTCTGGGTCACGCAGCGACACTTTGATCCGTCTTTCCTGCGGGCATTCCTAATGACTTCCCCACAAAATATTCACTTAGTTACGTTTTTATCGTCCATCCTCACAATTTCGTCGGCCCATTGCAGGCGTGTCTGCCTCAGCACGGCGTGGATACTGGGGACGCCGATTCCTTCCAGGATGTCAGTTTCTGGAATATTTTCCCTCAACATCCTTTCAGCATTCCTCAGTGTCAGGTAGGTGAAAAGGGTTCAGTCTTCTTGCTTAGCTCATATAGACAATTCAAGCCTTCGCCCCTGTATGGTAGCGCAGGTAGGACGGCACCCCTGCGTATCCTGGGTCTTTTGTTGGTTCGAATGTCGTCGCGGTCCCAGACGGAGTGCTTTAGCTGACCGAAAGCCCGACCGGCTGGCAATTTTTTGTCGATTTTGAAATTGTACTCAAAAGGTAGGCAGATTTCCTCACTGATGTGAGGCGAGTTCCGGTGAAAGTGATACGGGGCTCATTGTAGTCAGCATTTGGCGTCAGTTGGTGCACTTATAGCTTATGTGTTTATCCTTATGTATTTGTCGACATTATACTTATTTTTTAATTTTTACCATCAATTTTATCTTTTGCCAAAGAACATGATCGACTGAGGCGAAAGAGGTTGTGCCACCTATTTTTAGCATGTTTTTTGTCATCTTCCGACCGTACTCCTTACAAGCCAAACAGACCCGATGTTGGAACATAGGCCCAGTTAATTGGTACTTTTTCCATGATTTACTGACTATTCCCCTAACTTTATAATTGTACGGTTTAATAGAGCCTACTGCTTCTGCGTCTCTTCATGTTCAAGTGCGTGAACCAAAAAATTGAGTCCCTACGTTTGGAATTTTTATTGGCTTAAATCCTATTGTTGGGGCTTTGAAAGCAGTATTTTGTTATTCACTTCGGGCGTGATGAGAATCAGGATTTACTTTATCAACATCGTCCCGAGTTATTTACTAATGCGCAGTTCCGCGGACTGTCTTAATGTGTGTTTTATTTGCCATTCTCTGGCTGCAACATTACTTAACCTGCGCAACTTTCGCGTCTCAAAATTGTTCTGATTTGAGCGAGATGACTGTTGTAATTAGACGGCCGACTAAATCACGGTCGTCCTGTTGGCATTGCCGTGTTCCGGACTTTGGAGTTACTGCCGCCTAGATGTTATACGAACACTCATACTCCTTTTTTCTACATTAATTACTGTAGGAATAATTCTGAAGACGAAGATGCGATCACTAGAATAATGCTGCATGTGCCGCCGTTCCCAGTCATGTCTAACAGCTGGCATTCTCGACTTCTTTTGGCCTGACCGACGTCTGAGGACATGTACCTTTGTATATTTTACGCCACTAGCGAGGAAGCCGATGTGAACAAAGTGTCCAGCCCAATCCAAAAAAGGATAACTGCAAAATTGCTGGCGACCCACTTGTTTGTTTGGCCGCTAGACAATTGTTATACCGTAAGGATAAGTACTGACAAAGACAAGATAGGATGGGGTGGCCATTTCTGGCCTTTTGGCCTTCGTCAGCCATACATGCCCATCTGGCCTGCGGACCTGGAATTCTAATCCGGATTCTTTATTCACTGAGCTTTTTAAAGTCTAGTGTTCAACCATTGAGCCACAGACCCGTTGTCCTGTCGATTGCGATTGTGAATATTATTTACGATGGAAGTGCGTTCGCTGATCGGAATTACGGGACATGCTCTTCCTGCTACGCTTCTGCGCTTAGTCCAGAGTCTGAGCAGTCGCGTGGCGACTAGAAGTGCATATGAATAAGCTAGTGTTAACAAAGACAAGTGAGACAGGGACGGCCATTTCTGGCTTACTAATCGTCATAAGCCAGAAACGGTCACCCCAGTCTCCCTTGTCTTTGTTGGTACCATCTTATCTAAGTATACAGCTAGTGCCTTTGCGACTGTCACTAAGGTCTCTAAATTGAGCTCCAAGACGCTACGTACCGAGCATGTGCTGAAACGTGATCGGTGAACGGACTTCCGCCCTAAATGCTATACCGTTTTATTCCGATACTCAGGCACTTAACGCCTTTTATGCGAATATCTCCTAAAATTAATCGCTTATTTTTTTAATGAGCGAAAATATGATTTCTTATAGGAAATACAAGATTGGGAAGCCTGGCATCAGAAAAACACCCTCAAATCCCGGCAGCAAAACCGAATGCACGAGGAGGAATTGCATGCTGCTCGTGACAAAGTTACCCTACTCTCGGCTAGTCTTGCAAAAGTAGACCCGAGCGATGTGGCCATCTGGGAACGCATTTGTCAGCTCTGTGACCTCGCGGGTAATTCAGGCGACTGGTCGGCTAGTGGGAGTGGAAGCATATCACTAAACAGGACCTCAACCACTCAGTACTCACAGAACCCGCCAAAGGATATCACACGTTTTAGGTCCCTCCTGCTGTCACTGAGGAAGGATCCACCCAAGTTGCTGCGTCAGTAGGATGTTTTCCTACTCTTTTCCTGTTATCTTCCCCCCCCCCCTACATCAGCATCTGTATAATTTCGTTTGTGTGGTTTCTGCAATCAGGTTCGTCTTCATTCCAACACCTATTTCCTTCCTCTGTGATGTTTTTCGGTTTCTTTTCGTAGTACTACTGTCAAAATATATCCTACCAAAGTACACTAAAAACCAGGCTAATCGGTCGTTGTTTTGATTTGTTTGGATAGGCTAACTATTTGGCAACTAAAAGATAAATGCATGCTTCTAACGCGTGGATAGAACGCTTCTATGCACAGTCCAGCTGACTCCCACTCTACGTTTCCGTCTACCTAAGGATCAAAGGGAGCCGCCCGTTATTGCCTTTTGTGTCACCCGATTATACAAGAACAAAGTAAGAGGGGGCCTTTGAAAGTAAGGAATGTGCTAGTTTTCGATGCGTGATGTCGTACTTGAATCAAGACAGTTCCCTGTTGTTCATTCAGTATTACAACGTCTTTCGCTTTAAATTACAGGCCTCAAAGGCTCTCGAGAACTTTGCCATTTCATCCGTCTAGTCATTGTTAGACTCCGTCTCCAATACTAGTATTTTTAGTTTTGTTTGATGGAGAATTCAGGTTGGCCAACTAAGTGCTCTTCAGAATCTAACCTCGGACATGAATCAGGGCCTGCGAGACTGACATGCTAAGTCACTTTCGCCGGGGAGTTGGCAACTAGCCAACTGTGATAAAGTGAACTTACACAATGAGAACAGCTGATTCCACCATCACAAATGCTTGCATAGATAAGCGTACGAGGTACTTAGTCAGGGTGCCAGGTGTTCTGAATAGAAGGCGCGCGGACGGCGTTTAGTGGCACTGTTTGTGGTTAGTTTTTTTTCTCCGGCCAGTTTAATTCACGGATCGGGAAGGTTGCCATTTAAACTCTGCAGTTGAATTTTGTACTTGCGTTGTGAGTAGGACAACAGCAGAGAGCAATAAAGTTAATTTTCGCCTATGAAAAGGTGACAGTGGTGCTCGAGGCGAGATCCAGCCAGTTATGAACACAGCAATGGTGCACCTATTTTTGTTACATATCTGAGAATCTACCTCGATGGTAAGGTGCACATGTCTGAGCTACTCGCGACCGAGCTGCTACTAAGCTTTCACATTTGTGCGTTCTGTGGGGTGATCAGTCTAAAGCCACAAAAAACCCACTGAAATAAGATGCATTGACGAGAAGTCTTATTTATTCCGCCGAACTTCGGACGTATTTCTTTACAAGTAATAATGGTACTGGCAAATTGTGCCCCCGTTGTCTCCTTACCTGGAAATAGATGCCGTTTCTAAAATTTCAGGCTCCACATTTGGCCTGCCTATAACCAGCAATGCCTGCTGGCATCGTACCGTAATTTCCAGTTGGTCGCAGGATGTTTCACTGATAGACTGCAACAAATTGAGCCGTCTTAATGATGCCACAACAGCCGAAGTGCCCTCCCTTCGCTGCCGGGGAAATGAAATCACCCCTCTTGAATGCTCGAACGCTGTCGACTACCTCGTACTGATCAGCTGGTGTCTGTAGAATACGTGCTTGTCCTATAAAGAATGAAATGCCTTCACGCTGAAATATGCATGCGGACAATTAACAAGAAGACAACCATCGCCTCAGGATCTTGTTAGCTGTTCCCAGCCGTTTCTTGGAAGACGTATTATTGAAAACCCCTTCTGCTCATCAATTGATTCGCTGCCTACAACGGTCGAGCTGTCTAGGGAAGGAGGGCGATTGGAGTTTGCCATCTACAGGAAGTGTGGAACAGAAGATTCCAAATGGTCAAATGGATGCCATTTGAGCCGGTCTGATGGCCGAGGATTTCTCGGGACATTGGAGATGCGTCAGGACACATTATTGCTGGAGATGGCTACCTCTAGTCCTCGCCTTTGTGCTTGGCCGCCATGAGATTTTCAGTGCACGAGACTGTAAAGGTAAATCAATTTAGAACTCAGACACAAAGGCAGAAGGTTTGTGAGGCGTTGTAGAGACCAAAAGGCATGCACACGATTCCAGAGAGGCCAGTGGGACGTAAAATGTCATCAGAAGTCCTGTGAGGCAATAGTTGACTTGTAAATAGATCTCCAGTAAATCTGCAGCAAACGTGCATGATGGGCAACGTAAATAGAGAGCCCCAGAGATGGAGGACCTGGCGATGATCAGGCATAATGCAGTTCTCCAAGGCCCGGTAGTCACTACAGGCGTCAGGGTTTACCCGGGAAAGCGCACGCAAGGGAGGCGTTCAAGAGCTTTCCATTTGACACACTATCCCGGTTTTTAGCCTGCTCTTGAACTCCGACTTGGTAACTTGGTGGGTTCGAAAAACACTGGCGAATCGGTGGTATGGATATGATACAGTGCGTCATGCGGTAGTGTCGGTGGACAAACAGGGATCGTTATCAAATAGCCGTCAGGCCAACACGTTGGATATGGTTCCAGAGTGCCGAGTTGGTAGGACGCATGGAAAGAAATGATGCACATAGCAAAATGACGTAATGGTCTTGTCGGCAAGGCGGGGTTACTGAAAGTTGGCCAAGAGGGGGAAATAGGCCAATAGATCGGTGGTAAGTTCGGCCCAGAAAACGCTGAAGTCAACCAAGGCAAAGTAAATAGAAACCGGAGTTCGTCGTCAAAAGCGGAAGAGGGCACATGACAGCGAGGGAGATGGAATTAAGGGAACACTGGAATGAGCCAAGGTAGCCGCAATGACTACAAGTCGCCTTATGAGGAGCAACACATAGCTGAGCGCCAGTTACAACGAAGACTCATTTCACGCTTTTGTTGGAAGAAAGTAATGCTGTCGGGTATCTTGCACTCATTGTAGTCCACATTTTTCTGCTTGACTTTCGCCGCGCAGCCAGCAGATAACGCGAAAAACAGCCAGCAGTCCATTTAGTGGGAGGTGGCGGCCTACACAGGGCACGCTCGTGTAATGCAAACTAATTACTTATGCGCAATCTTTGAGTGCGTATACCGAAGGCGGACGTCTTTCGGCCCGCTGGAGCTACAAACGATCTAAGTGCAACAGCCATCAAGCAGCACGACCTCCTCCTTCTTATGGTCAGACCGTCTTAATATTTATGCAAATTCCCTCACAAGTTGAGTAGAGTTATTCGACCTTTGAAGTAAATATTGAAGGCGTCCAGGCATTTTGTAGTTAAATAGGCCAGCATTAGTGCTGGTTTAGTCAACTTCGGTGTCCGCAAGCGTCACGCGGCAGTGTGACCCATGCCCTGTGATTGTTTACAGCTGTCATCCTAGTCCCGAACAGTGAAGACAGCTGGCGTCTACATGTCCAGCATAACCAATTCGGGGAAGTTTGAAGCATCTCGTGCTCGCTGTGGGTGCGAAGCAAATACAAATAGGAGGATAATTGTCATCACAACTTACGGACTTCTTATCGGCAGCCTTCTATCACTCCGTAATATGAATAACGACCAATTCATATACAGCGATCGCTACACATCTCAGTCACTATTGACAACTTCGTCTGAAATTGGGCGTTTGATTGACATCTTATTATGCAAGAGGGGCGCTCACCGATCGCGTTACGAGACATACTCGGTCATTTGTGCCTTGGAATTCTATCTCGAAATGCGCCGGCATCTGCAGAACGGCTAGTAATATGGGCAGAATGACATTATGGACAAAGACAGGGAAGACTCAACTGACTCTTTCCGGCTTGCTAGTAATCACCAGCCACCCACGCCCAACTCCATGTTTCTAAACCCTAGTACTTGGTTAGGGAGTTGGACCTCCAACCAACAGGTAGCGGGTTTGAGCCTTAGAGATTAAAAGACCTGCGGTTGGGCACAACCGACTAATGACGGCTAATAAGCCAGAAGTAACCACACTAGTTACGTCTTTGTCGGCAATTCTATTCTATCCATGTTGCTAGCGTTGTGCGGCAGCTGGCAGCGCCTGAAATCGAACCCTTGGCGGAACTGGACAAGTGTGTCCTTAACGCGATCGGTTTGCGCCCCACTACCAGTGTTGATATACCCAACAGGCCCCGTCAGTCCTCTCCGGACCCAACCTACCAACCGCTCGACGAACGCTATTGCTGCCTCTACGACCGCGCCTGCTCCAACTTACATGTCGACCACATCGGCGCCTACCCTCAGCAATGCTGCATCGTATCCCCGTGTCGCAATTCCGTCGGCCAATACCACCGTCACTATCCTCGCCTCCGATACCACAACGCGTTTGTGTATATTGGCGGACTGGTGGACTGAGATCCGGTCTGTAACGGCTCCGTTTTAACTGGCCTATGACACTCTCACACATGCGAGGAGTGTGTGTGTGTGCTTTATGGAGGGTGCCTCTCAATCGATGACTGGTTGGTTACCCAGCCTTTGAAGGGTGATAGCACAGGCATATGCAGGGCTGCGAGTCACCCTTCTCGGCCTCAAGAATTGTAAGCGTCTGCTATGTCAGGATAAGCAAACCATGGCCCTCGCAGCCTGGTATGCGCTGGCAGTTTTCTGGCACCAGGTTCACTGTCCCCGTTGGGTATACAGGCCGTGGGCATGGCCGTCCAGTCATCCTCTTTCTACTGGCCCACTGTGGTGTTGCTGGTCAAGTGTTTGTTGTGGATCATTGATGCGGTGATACGCCTAGGTGCGGGTCCGGCCGCGCCAACGACCTGCTTCCTCTCTTATCTCCGGCCATCTTGATTATGCCTTGACGCCTGGCCCAGGTGGGGAATCGACAAGTCTGTGATAACCCCAGAGGCATCTCTTTACTAAATACCGCTGGGAAGATCTTCACCCGCATCCTGCTCTATCATCTCAGCGGTCATTTAGAACAAGGACTTTTGCCGGAAAACCACTGTGGCTTCCGACCACGCTGGGGCATGCCAGACACGGTGTTTGCCGCTACTGGGGAAGTGTCAGGAGATGCAAACCCACCTCTACAATATCTTTGTGGACTTGACGAAAGCCTTTGAATCATGAGGGAATGTGAAAAATCCTGCAGAAACTTGAATGTACTGAACGCTTCACGTTTAAGGTGCGTTAGCTCCATGACGGGGCGATAGCGTGCGTCACGGACAGCGACGCAATCTCCGCGGCATTCACTCTGGCCAATGGAGTGAAGCAGGGCTGCGTGCTCGCTCCACCTTCTTCAGTCCTATGTTCTCCGCTATGCTTTTGGACACCTACCGTTATGAACGGCCCTGGATACGCATCACCTGCAGAATTAACGGGTATCTTCACGACAGCAGGCGGGTGTAGACTCGAACGCGGCTATCTACGACCAAGGTCCACTATCTGCTCTTCGCTGACGACTGTGCACTCAACGCTGCGATCGAAAAAAACATGCAACGGAGAGTGGATCTCTCCGCCTTCGGCTGCGCTCAATTCAGACTGATTATCAGTGCGGACAAAACGGCGCTTATGCATCAGTTACCACTCGACACGGAATAGGATTCTCCTCGAATCACTACCAATGCAACCAAATCAAAATAGTGGACAACTTCGTCTATATAAGAAGCACATGAACGTGTAGAACAAACTTCAAAGATGAGGTTGCTCATCGGCTTTCAAAAGCCAGCCAGGGCTTTGGCCGGTTGCAAGCCTCCGTGTGGAGTCTCCACAGCATTAAGCTGAACATCAAACTGATGATGCACGAGGCCGTTGTCTTCACGATACTTTTGCACGGATCGGAGATCTGCTCCATCTATTCCCGACATTTCGGGAAGCTCAATCACTTCGATCTTAGATGCCTCCGCAGGATGCTAAAGCTAAGATGGCATGTCAGGAGCCCGGAAACGTACGTCCAGGAACTGACCGGAATCCTCAGCAGTCGAGACCATCGAACTACGACGAAACGGAGAATCGCCTCGGACACGCCCAAATCATCCAGCTCTTGAAGTTCTGTCTCAAGAGGTACTTTACGTTCGATGGAACAATCTACGAGCAGGTGAAGGGAATGCAAATGAGTTCGCCGATTTCGGGACTCATAGCCGAGGCGGTCCTTCAACGGCTGGAGTCGCTAGTTTTCCGACACCACAGACCGAAATTCTGGGCTCGGTATGTGGATGACACCTTCGTCGTCATTAAACGGGATCAGGCGCTGATATTCATTGAACATTTCAACACAATCTTCCTGGACATTCAATTCATGATGGAGGAGGAAGAAAACAATCAAGTGGCCTTCCTGGATGTCCTCGTCTGCCACAAAGATTGTGGTGGCCTAAAAACCAAAGTGTTCAGGAGAACGACAAATACGACGCAAATACTGAACTTCAATAGCAACCACCCGACCAGTCACAAACTCAGTTGCGTAAGGGCGCTATATCGGAGCGTTAAGACGCACCGCAGTGAAATGGAAGACCAGGCTGCTGAATTACAATATCTCCGACGGGTAATAAAAGCCAATGGTTACCCGCGCAACTTTGTCAACCAGTGCACACGAAAAGGACACCAAAAACAAATCCAGCCGACCCCAAATTTTGGCGGGCTCTTCCGTACGTGGAGTGCGTCTTGGAAGCCGTCAGTCGTCTTATCACTTCACTTGAACTTGGGGTTGCATACAGGCCGGAAGCAACTATTAGGCCCCAAGTCATGAGGCCAAAAGACCAGCTGCTACGGCAGGAAACGTCTGGAGTCGTTTATCGGATCTGGTGCAGTTGCGGACAAAGCAACTACGTCGGAGAAACTGAGAGATTACTCCGTACGCGAATTGCCGAGCACGCAGCATCAGTGAGGTGGGGAGACGCTAACTCTCAGATGGCGGCACACTCGACGGGATCCGGCCATATTTTCAAAATTCAAGAGGCCGAAATCCTCGCAAGCGGTGACAACGGCGTGAGCCGCAAGCTGCTGGAGTCATGGTTCTCAGGCCCGTAATCAATCAACAAGCACAATGACCTCCCGATGCCCTATTCCGTATTGCGATTTTCCCTGGGCAGGAGAATCAGTCACGTGGGGAGGGCGCGGGCAAGCAATTATCACGGTGACAGTGGGCCAGTTTGCCGAGCAATCGTCACACCAGTATCCAGCACGGATGACGAAATTACGGCCATTAACGACTCGGACTCGGACCGACAAGCCACCACCGCATCAATTACGACCCCAGCGGTGATTGCGAGAACTGTTATTTGCAGTGCGCATACGGTCCACGGCAGCCACGTGCCATAAATACTGCACTCCTGGTGCCATCATCACCTTTATCTGCGAATGTCTCTGATGATGGATTCGAGTGAGAATCTGAAACGTCAGGCCAATAAATTTCTTGTTCCAGCGATCGCATCTTCATCTTCGGATCTGATACCTGGTATTCGCCTGTTCGCTTCTATCAACACTACTCTTCTCACGAGTGCTCGTGACCGGAAGGACCACATCGGCGCCACAAGGACACTATGAATAATTCTTTTAAGTGAATGTATATTAGCCCAGAGACCTGGGACGATCTCCCCAGAACAGGCCTTTGTGGAGAAGATAAGACTGGCGCAGCCATCTATGAAGCAGAACGGATCGCCAACACCAAAGCCAAAATGGTTGTTCGCATGTTTCGGGCGTCTCCGATTCACAATATCGCCACTCAACCAATCCAAAATGCAAACTTCAAACCCAATGCACCAACCGCAGGAAGACCGCAAATGCAGCTTCCACGAATGCCCCTGTTCCAACATCTAAGTCGACCACTTCGGCGTCCGACCTTACCAACGTTGTTTCCAATTTCCGTGCTGAATAGCTGTCGACCACTACCAACAGTTCGCCGTCGTTGCAAACGGTGTCCCCCGTGTGCTCCACAGCAAGGTGAGAGCATGAACAGTGACTTGTGCGTGATTCAGTTTATAGTGAACGTAGCCTTGCACAGCATCTACCGCAAGCCTTCCTCCCCCACCCAGGCCCTGTGTCCAAACAGAGTTAAGAACACTGGAGGTGGGAGAGGGAGCAGGTGGCTGGTGCGGTCGAAGCGCTCCTCGGCTTGCCGCCACACCCGGCTCAGATCCCACCGAGGGGGAGTGCCATAAAAGGCCACATTAAGAAGGAGCCATTGCAACCTGACTCTTAGACCGCCAGTCGGCCACTCCACGCAAGCACACAACACTGGGCCGACTGCGAAGTCCAAGTTATCCCAGTCAGTTGACACACAGGGCTTTTAGCGCACCGTGATAGCCTCAAGTGCGTCAGATTGTTTATAGTAATATGTCTCGAGCCGTCGATCTCGCCTCCCTTCGCAATTCAAGGCCCCAGTCAATGTCCGAACAGGTGCGGGGATGGGCGTGGTGGCTGACATATCTAGTGATCTTTTCTGCGCGCACCACATGCATGGCCTGGCCTTCCAAACACAAGCACCAGGACTTCACACGGCGGGGGTTGGACAGCATACATCTGACATGCGCGATAGTGCCGTAGGTCACGTTAAAAAGGAGCCCTTTCAGCCCACCAGTCCGCCACTCCACACATACACTCACGCAACTGGACAGACTGCATGACCTGGGTTGGAGCGTCGGTCAGCCGCTGCAAGGCTTCATGCAGTGCTCTAGATTGAGCCCAAAATCAAAACGTAGACGAGCGTGTCCTGCAAGGCTATCATTTGGTGCCCCTCTACCATCAAGCAACACAGTTGGCGCGTCGACACAACTTTTTGGGAAAGTGGAAGGGACACTCCGCCTGCCAAAGGACTTCATGGTATCCTTTGATGTCGCATCCCTTTTTACCTCTGTTTCCCATACTTTGGAGTTGGGATTGCACACAGACCACCAGGCGCCAAATCATGAGGCCAGAAGACCCACTGTCACGACAGGGTACGTCTGGCGTCGCTTGCCAGATCTGATGCAATTGCAGTCAAGGCAACTATGTCGAAAAAACTGGACGGCCACTCCAGACGCAGATGACCAGTTGCACAGCAGCAGTAAGGGGGAACGGTGCCAGTTCCTAAGTCGCGGTTCATTGGACGAGACCCAGCCACACACAGCCAGCAATGAGTGCAAAATACTCCCGATAATTGGGAACCGCGCAAGCTGCTTCAGTTACGGTTTTCCCGTCTTCAGTCAACTAACAAGCTCAACGACCTCCGTTCTCCATATTCTTTGTTGGTACTGCGTAGGCAAAATGGTTACCCAGACGGTGAGCGCGTACTTGCAACAAAGACAATGGTCAAAGGCACAAGCATATGACTGGCCAGTCTTGTGAGTCTGGATGAAGCTACCGCAAGTTTCGGTCGGGGAATGTGTCATCCGGCGTACTCCACATGGAAACGGTGTGCTAGCATCTCGTTGCGCTCATAAGCTAGCCTGAGACGATAGTCCAAACTTGTGAGCACTCGAAAACATCGTCCAGGTATATCCTGTTCTAGTCGCAGTCCCCCATCCAGAGGACCCAACACCCTTCCACCTCCAGGGCTTTTAAAGAGGGGTCATAGTGCTAAAAAGAATAAATCATTTGTCTTCGCGTACATTATTTCTCGCCTACCCATTCCCACAGAGAAGACAGGAAGCAAACCACTGCATCTTGCCCTCCCTCCCCCCCTGAGAGCCGGAACAATGAACTGGACAAGAGACCAGACTGATGAATATGCCTCACAGAAGCAACAAGTAAGTGTATATATGTGTGCGTGCGTAGAAGAATAGAAAAGAACGCCAAAAAAACAAAAGTACGAGACAGGGAAAATCACACTATTGGCGACGGAGGTGGTGCGTTGCTGCCGGGTGATGAAGGCACACAACAACAACGTTAAAGTGCACAAAAGGCAACAACAACGACAAGAAAAAACATGTAACTAAGGTAGTACTGTTGCGAGTCAACACGCATGATTAAGTAAATACGCATATAGATACGTGTGTGTGTGTGTGGGAGATTCCGGGCGGTATGAGGAAAGCCAGAGGATAGAGGCTGCTAAGCCTACTAAGCTGCAGGGGAGTGTTGAGAGGGAATTAGAGATCTTGATGACTGGATGAGGATGCATGGAAAAGGGAATGTTAGGTTCTTTTCAGATCGGCAGTCTGAATGCCAGCGAGGATGCGCTGCCAGAGGGCAGAGCTGCATTTGTGGTGACGGTGAATACGGGTCAGAAGATTGTCCCAATGCAATTCCCGGTCCGTAGCCGGCATCGCCAGGTGGAGGTTGTAAGCGTTCAGCAGGATGTCCACAAATTCATCCCACTCTGCCTGGCCCTGGCCGATGAAGCGCAGCCGCTGATTGATAAACTTGTGGAATCTAGGAGCATCGCAAGAAAGAAAAGGGGGTAGAGCCAAAAGACGGGAAGTCACTACTGGCCAGCCAGGCAGTCTGGCGGCCATTGAGAAACCCTGCGATAACCGATGGATCAGATAGGAGTACGTCCGACAGTGACTAAGTCGGATAAACTAGATTCCTTTTATGGAAGAAGTTTCCGTGAAGGGTAGAGAGTATAAGGGCCATCTGGAGAACCAACCCCCTAGCATAAATCCGGTGTCAGTAAAAAGATACTACTGTGGCAACGGTATCAAACTTCAAAGATGGGAATTGTTTACGCGGAATGCCGTTCTTGACGTGATTTTTTTTACGAACGCTAATCCAAATCACTACTGGCAGAAGGCGGAGCCGAATTTGCAGCTCGATGATATCTGCAGACACGTTGATTTCGGCGACGCAAATTGTCCTTCTGTTCTGATATACATATCCACTTCAGTTCCTAAAAATAAGGCTTCTTTTATTTTTTCAGAAAGTATTGTGTGAACCCGACCCAAAGACCCCGAGACGGGTCTTCGTAGGTTATCTTGCTGAAGCCGACAGAAGTCGGTTCAGCGTTCAAAGTAGCCTTGGTGTAGGGTTGGACACGGGTATAAATATCCCTCCGGCTATAGCTAGTCATGTGCTAGATTCCAGGGGACACCTATCCCCCTGTGCTAACTTCAACCCCAGCCCTTAAGACCCCCAAAGCCCCATGAATTCAGCGCAACGTCATCTCAGATATGGCGAACACTTAGCACCATGTCCTGCCTCGATTCGAACCCCAAGCGATGTTCTGCGAGGACTTTACTCCGCGTGCACACATTATTTTCAGGTTCACTTATTCTAACGAAGGTTTACTGTTACAGACTTTAAAATATGCAGCCTCATTCCATTATTTCCGAAGAGCTATGCTTTTTATATCGGCGCAGAATGCATACTACCTTGGTTTTATAATATATTTTTGGTCTTCAAGCGTTCCGCAATATGCCTAGTGAGTCACTGAGGCCAAAGTTGGAGACTAGTTCGTGGACTAAAAACAAACGAAACCACTTCCCCTTGAGAGAGGAATTTACTATCAACCTGTCTATAATCTGACCCATTTCCCCTTGCGAACCCATCGTGCTGCAATGGCAAGACAAGGCCCGGACAGCTGGTGATGAGAGTGAGCACATCGGACGATAAGACTAAACGACCCGCCCACAAGTGTCACACACGACCTGGTCTGACAGTGCGTCCACTGCAGGAGATGGGTACTGCCACTGTCCGTGAGTGGGCGTAGCGATTACTTAAAAGTGGACCACGGTCTGGTACCTACGCGCACGTGAATTAGGCTTCAATATCTCGGATCTTACAGGGGGTGAAAGAAAACATGACGGCTACACTAAGGAGCCTTTGTAACCTGATCCGATGTCCGAGGTTAGAGTGAGCCCGCTAGTTGGCAACCCTCGGGGCCACGCCCTTAGTGCTTCATGATGATGTTAAAGCCTGCCAGACTTATTAATGGGTCGGCCTCACACCTGGGTCCGCTACCTATTAAATACCAGCGGCAACCCCCAAGTTAAATTAACTGGACATAAGATTCAACATCGTATATTTGCTATATTGGAGCAAATAGACGACCTAAGATAAATAAAGAAGCGAGAGAAATGCTTCAATTGTAGAGGATTTAGAATGCCTTTCGTAAGTTAAAATGACAGCTCGACCGTCGCGTCTGAAGATGTGCACCATGTGCTCCACAGCAACGTGAGAGCAAGCACGGTGGATTGCGCATGAATTAGTCTACAGTGTGAATAGACTTTCAAAGCCTCTGACGCGCTCTCCTACTCCTCCCCACCTGGGCCCAGCGTCAAGAAGAACGGTGAGGGAGAGAGCAGGTGGCTGATACGACCGGAACAGCACCTGAGCGTACCGCCACACCCGCTGGACAACAACAAACACTTAACCAGGATTATAACCAACAACAGCACCACAACGGGTTAGAAAGAGGACATGATGACACAAATCACTAGGCAACTATGCACACGCCCCATAAACCCAGCGGGAGTTCAAGCGCATCTACCGGCCGGAAACCAGGTGCCAGAGAACTGCCAGCCCACACCAGGCTGCAGGGACCATGGTTTGCTGAATCGTGGCACGGCAGACGTAAACAATCCTTTAAAGCCGCAAGTTATGATAGCGACGCCGTCATGAACACTGCAGAGGAGGAAGTCGTATGCGTTCGGAAGATGGAAAATAAAAAGGTGGTCAACAGAGAACTACAGCCCAAAGCATGAAAATCGTTGGACGCGGTTTAGTTCAAACCATTTAGGAGTGGAAGGATGACTCCAGGATCGAGGACTCGCAAGTTATAAACTAGATGGAATCTAGCCCACAGCAGTCCTCTGGACCGCCAAGCTCCAAGAGCTGAGATTAACACTGCCTGGACCCTACACCCGAAACCTTTACCGGTCGAGACATGCTCCCTAGGACTAAACGGATAAACAAAGCCCGAAAGATCTGTCGTTCATAAAAGTCCGATTGGACAGAACACAATGGAAAAGTGTCTAGACAATCTGAGGAGCAACAACTCAGACCTCCGATAGCCGCGGTATTGTAAAACAATGGCTCTGAAACTATCCATCCAGCGTTAAGATAGGAACAGAATCGAGCGCGAAATCAATATATCTAGAGATGTTGTGCTCCAGCGACCTCTTTTCCCCTACTTCCTCCAGTAGTCAATGCACAAATAGGGCGTGAGGTAAGAAGGACTATGAACTTACAGGCTGTGCGTTCTATTGATCATTCTTTCAAGTAGGTCCTTCCCGACGGGACTGTGCGCAAGCTGCTGGATGGTGGGATGAGGTGGGTAGGGAACAAACGTATCCACAGACTGTGTCTGCGAGGAAAACGGAATAGGCAAGGGGTGACCTGAAAATTGCAGGTGCGCTTGTTGTTGCTGTGGCTGTGGAGAGTGGGCAGTCATATCCGGCGACCAGAACCGCGCTGAAGCAGCAGCAGCGGCGAACTGATGATTTTGATAATGCTGCTGATGTGCGTGAGGATCGTGGTGCACTGACTGTGACTGTTGCTGTGAACACAGGAGGCTCTGCGGGCGCGAATGGTGCGCGGGCCCGTTGCACCCAGCGGTCCATCGCGAGGAGGAGGGAGGATGACGTCGTTGAATAAACTGGCGCAAAAACCCATAATTGTTACCGTAGCGTCCAGCTACGATCTGGAGTGGAGGCTGTTGCATACCACAGAGTTGTTGAGCTTGCCAGATCCCCGAATGGGCTGGCTGCCAATTGCACCCTGGTGCTTGGGGCCAGTAGGCCGGTGACGGTGGTTGGTTAAACTGGGCATTCGGGGAAATCAAGTCCGACGTGCGTGGCACTGTGGACCAATGGGTTCCGGAGTGGCTAAGGCTGGAGTTATAGCATTTCAAGACCTTGTTTGTCACTTCTTTCATTAACAAAGGGCACTGTATACACTGCAGCACCAAGGAGCAATACTCGTGGACGGCATGAGGACCAAGAAGATCAGCGACCTGAAGAGAAGACAGAAGATATGTTATATCACCATGTACTGACTAGTGTTCAGTAGAAATATAATTCAGCCTTGAAACGTACTTCGAGTGTCCACAAGATCTGCGCATCAAAGTTCTTCGTGGCAGCCGAAACGGGTAGGAAGACGGATTTGTGCGGTGAGTCGTTAAGAAGGGAAGGTAATGAACCGTCAGCGGAGCCGACTCGCGCCCCTTCATTCCAAAAACCCATGTTATCACCTGCACTCGAAGTACCGTCGGGTTGAAGTATGGGCGCAGTGACGGTGCCGTCCACTGAATGCTGCGCCTCTCGGGATGCACGATTGGCGCAAAAAGAAGCTGACGCCTGCGAAGGAACCGAGCCCATCTAAAACGGAATCAACACAAAGATGGTGGTGGTGTGAATTCACTAGCGCCCTGAAAGGTTTAAGGTGGTAATAAAGGAAGATGGTAGGAACACTGGCAACAGGAGACGGGTTCGAAGGGTGATAAAAGGGAAAACACACCAACCTGTGAGTGGAATAGTTTCTTGATGGCACACATGGCGCAGAAAAAGGCCCTCCGCAAGAAAAGGTGAGCCTTGTTTTCAAGTGCGGCGGCCGCATCTGCAGTAACAGTGGCATTATTGGCGTCAGGGGCAGAAGGCCCTGCTGCGCCAGGCGCCGTGCTGTTCGAGGGTTCTCCCGGACGCGGACTACGCGCAGATCGTGCGTTAGCGGCCACGGAACACTGTCTCCTGGGGTCCTCCAACTCCGAGGGCGGACCAGATGAATCGCTGGAGACGTCGCGTTGTGAGGCATCCCCCAGGGATCCAGCCACATTCGAGGTGGCAGGGTTGTTAAGCATAGAACAGCTCGTGGACGCCCCATCATCGTTTGCAGCAGCCGCGGTGGCTGCAGCAAGTAAGTTCGTAGTGGGCGCGGTAGTGCTGGCGGCGGCGGCGGTGGCGGTGGTGGTAGTAGAAGTGGAAGGAGTCAACGTCATGCTGCCAAGGGCGGCTAAAGTGGCCAGGTATTCACCGACGCCACCCACACTGCCGGCAAGACTGGCGAGACAAGTGCCCTCAGGGCCAGGTCCGTCGACGTTAGTTGCAGTTGCAGAACTGTTACTGCCATCCGTGACAATATTGGTTGAGGTGGTTTGTGCACTTATCAGCGCTGCAGCGGTCACCTTAGTCTGGAATAGCTGAGGCGTCGCATTAGGAAGATCTGAAGAGATAGAGGGTAGAATAACTGCTCATGTCACAGTCAACTTAAATTTCTGTAAAGAGGGCTCCCAAAAAGGGGTATCCACTTGGATGCTACAAAAAGCCGTCGACAGAGGAAGAACTAACTCCCAGCCAAGAAAGTGGAGTGCGACATATTCAGCGAAAAAAGTAGTAACAAAGGCAGTAAATATTCGTAGCACTTACAGGATAGACTGTTAGGTTCGACTTCGGTGGCGGTAGGTGCGCAGGCATTGGACAACTGGGAATAGAAGGAGGGCTGTGGTTGCGGTGGAGGCGGCGGCGGGATGAACGTTGGAGTAGTACCAAGCCGGGTATCCTGATACGCACCGTACGCCGGAGGGTGACACACCTTAAAAACATAAAAACAGACACAAAATAGGTTGTTTGATCGGAAAAGCGTGACAAGTGGCAGTTCTAATCCGAGAAGCGGACATGTGAGCAAGTGCTACATACTTGACTTGTTTTAGACAGCACCAAAGCCGGTTTGGTCGACTTCATGGTCTACAGCATCACGAACTACTGCGATTCAAGCACTAAAACCATTAGGTAGGCGTTAGACATATGTACTACATCTGCCAACTTTCTCAGCTGCCCCGCACGGTGGCGATAAATAGTACAGACGTCCAAAGTAATGATGTCGCCGTACGGATTAACCTTGTCTATAATAACCAGTCACAACGACGTCGTGGGGACCTGCGATAACAGATCTAATGAGCTGGACCGACCCTCTTCTTTACCAGAGATTGCATACTGAATGCACATGAACCATTACGTTCAATTTCTGAACGCATAGAAGTGTGGGACCCAACCTGATTTACGTACACCCCTTGATATCTTAAGCAGGCCACTACAGCGCCAAATCCGGTTCCGGCTGCCCTTCCGCGGAGTGAGATCCTGGTTTGGTCTCCAGGGTAATAGAAAGGGTGGGTAAATTGCTTGGGACGAGCAGAAGGTGCGACCAGGTGAGTGTTGGAGTCCCGTCTTCAGCCGAAGACTCGGAAATTCCTGAAGTCGCCAGTTCTTAAGTTCCGCGACCTCATTTTTAACTTTAAACAAACCAAATCCGAAATCAGGCAGCAGGCTTTAATGGAGTGGGGCAGGGATACGGCTAACAGACAAGGGTTACTCCTATTGCTCATGCGTTTGTAAATAAATATTACGATTACTTCGCTGTAATAGCAAGTCCGAAGGGCTCAAACCGCTTCTGCAGCGACAGCAACTGAACTACAAGAGTCCAAGAACCCCCAGCACGTCTTAGTGTACTGTGCTCAGCTAGGCTTTAAGTGGACCTCTTCTTCGCTGCCTCCAGTTGGGCAGCGGCGTCGGATGAAGGACAGCGACAATGAGCTCAAGGTGCGGGCGATGGGAAACGTTACAAGATCACGTCAGCCGTCCCTAGTAGATGGCCTGAAGTAGCTTCGTGACGTTTTTGGGGAGATTGCAGACCAAAGTTGAAAATGAGCCTGTCGTACTCAAGTCGGATGATCCTTCTCAGGCAGCGGCTGTTAAACACCCCAGTTTCTGCTCATCTTCCAAGTACACAGTCGTTAACTTTCACCACCGCACGGCTGGTCTGGCCTGACGGAAAGCAGGTACACGAGGATGCTTATGATGATGATGATGATGATGATGATGATGATGATGATGATGATGATGATGATGATGATGATGATGATGATGATGATGATGATGATGATGATGATGATGATGATGATGATGATGATGGGGGTAATGAGTAGGGCTCATAGGCAACTTCTTGGGCCTGCGAAGACCCTGCGAACGGCATAACTTCGGCAGGTGAAGTCACCCTTACTCTGTCTGCTAAGCAGAAACCCTGCCCGGAGTTAGTCGAGAATGTAAACTTCTTTAAGAAGACAGGCAGTCAGAGCGAGGTGCACCTTTCGATTAATGGAGCCCATAAGGCAATCAAACGCGCTAATCAGTTCAGGCGGTGTCTGGCACAGTCTCGGTGAAAACGCCGACCGCTACTGACAAGGACCATCTTAGGCAGCGAAAACGTCTGGAGATACGATTAGGCTCAGTGGCTGACGGGGTCAGTTTGCCTTGATCAGTGCACCTCACAGCGTGTTGTTTACACACAACAACGTGATGCTACAATGCCAGCTCATTGTAGTCTGAACAGAAAATGCCCAAACAAACATGGACGGAGATTGTGACAAATTATGGTCATGAACAATGTACACGAGGGGCAGATCCAAGGGAGAGGGCTTAAACGACAGAAAAGGCCTCTGGAGGCAAACTAAACATGAGGCTTCCGGTGAACAGGGAGCCCAGATGGAGGACGCAGACCAAAAACACCAAACATGACTAAAAAGAACAGGGTACATCGCGTGTACGCTTATGCCCTTTCGGTTTACCTCCTATCACCAGACATCGTCAACGCTAGGCGGGGTTAACGCCGGCGCTAAATTTCAAGTCCAACAGTCAGCCAGAGAGCCGATAGGCAGGTGAGAGTCGGCAGGAGTATCCCAAGTTCCAGATTCCGTCTGATTCCGGAAAAGAATGGGGGAGATGGTTTACCTAGGAGCAGTCGGGAATCACGGG
This sequence comes from Spirometra erinaceieuropaei, assembly GCA_902702965.1. Taxonomy (NCBI): domain Eukaryota; kingdom Metazoa; phylum Platyhelminthes; class Cestoda; order Diphyllobothriidea; family Diphyllobothriidae; genus Spirometra; species Spirometra erinaceieuropaei. The sequence continues at coordinate 75,630 of CACRXP010000596.1, forward strand.
GCATTACCAACAGAGGTGGGAGGTAGGACTTGAGTGACTATCCCTGACTTCATTTGCGCGGTACAGTTGTAGTCTTATTTGATCGATACTTAATCTCGATCCCAGCGCTTATGCTGGACTCCACGTAGTTTTGCTGCGTGCGGTGGCCAAACCTTCACAACAGTTACAACTGATGATAGTGCAGGTTGGGCTCTGGAAACGAGGTCAACTGTCCAGTTGCACACACAGATTGTATGCCGTTTTAGCCACCCTATCCACTTCAAGTCGCCTTGTTGTATTTATGCTATCGAACATAGGAGATGCGAGTTGAGAGGGTGAGGCTGGTGTTGAGCAGATTACCCCAGCATAACTAAAATAGAGCGCAAGTTCAAACTGCCTTCTCTCAACACTTCGGTTGAGGGCGAAGGACGGGCTGACGTGAAAAGGACGTCACGACGAGAGGATTAACCCTAACTTCCCCTCGGTATAGAGGGAGGATTCACACACAGGACAACAGAAGGCAGAAATACAAACAATCGACCGAAAGACTACAGTCACCTGCTGTTGGGACTGCGCCTGACAGACGGGCGCCAGTGCTGCGGTCATTGGATAGGCGGCAGCACTCGAGCCATGCTGGAAAAGATGGGGGTAGGCAGCAGGGTAGGCGCCGGCGACGGCCTCTTGTTGAATGAACGGTTGTTGTTGCGGCTGTTGGGGTGGGAGCACGAGGGGCGGTCGGAAACATCTGGAACCCGTCGGTTGTCCCTCGAATGCAGAACCGGAGACAGTCGCGGAGGATGCGATGGGGAACTGCGTTGGATAGCCGCCGGCAGCCAGTTGAGGGTAGAACTGAGGGACCATCCCGAGACTGGTGGTAGACACCGGTACTACACCTCCACCCGCAGCAGCACCCGGACCGGAGTGGTAGAAGGCGGTGATGTAGCCGTCGGGCATCAACTGGGCATCCGCGTAGGGTGGTGGTGGACGAAAGACCTGCTGTGGTTGCTGGTAGGCGACAGACGGGTCCGGTAGCCACACAGTCGATGTCTGTTGGTCGGACGGGGCGGGGTCCCCAACCACCGGCGGCAGTTCGTCAGCAGTGGTGCTGTCCACTGTTGCACACTCCAATTGCTGGAACTTCTCCAATCTCGACAGCATTTCCTTGTGTTGCTTGGTGGTCGCCTCGTAGAGATCGAACCAGCTGCGAGCCAGGTGGAAGTGGATTTCTGGCAGGATGCCGTAAGGCGAGGCGCCGGCGCCCTTCTCGATGCATAGCAAGCCCCGCTCGAGGGTCTTGGCTGAATGCTCCTGGCACTGACTGAGAGCACGGAGAATCTCATGAGGCTTGAGAGTGGCGCAGTCAGTAAGACTGGCTAGACAGAGTTCCGCAGCCAGGTTGACTAACTGTTGGAAGAAAATGGACGAATATGAAACTGTTTGGTGGGACCTAAAATATAGGTCGCGGAAAAGGAATAAGGCCACTGTAGTCAAGTTCAAAAACACTAGCTTATGTACAAATTCCTCGAAGATGGGCAGAGATGGGCTGGCCAGCGCAAAACCTTCAAACGAGTGAGGTAGCTTCAGTACTTGCACAGATGGCCGCTTACCGTGCGATCACGCTCCCGGGAGAGTTGGAAGGCTACAGCAGCGAGCTCGGCGGCATTCAGGTGGTTCCGCCATGAGTGGTATAGCACGAAGGCCGCGGGAAGACCAATCTCAAAGACCTGCTGACTGACCCACGTCACGTGACGCGAGTAGGTCCGGCTTTGCCAGGAAGGGTGCAGTGAGTTGTACAGGCCCAGGGCGTAGAGACCAATCTTGAAAAAAAAACGGACGTGTGGGGAGGAGGCTAGCAGTAATTACGCCAAGAAGGAATAGGCAGAAAAAGGACTTAGTGGGGGCAATGGTGGCGGCGAACTAGAAGGTCATGTGCCCATAAGGCGATGGCGAAAAAGGTAGACGAACGAAACGGCAGGTGTGGAAGCACTTTTATTTTACTTTCTAGTGAAATATTGTGCTAGTTTGACGTCATAAGGGCCGTTGACCGTCTCCGACAAATTTTGATTATAGTTTAGATGACCGGCGAAGTGGAACGGAAGTCGGAGGTGCAAAACGAGCCCGGTATTAGCCCCCAAAAGAACGGTGGCTAGGGGAGGGGTCGGGTTGGAGTGCTCCCCTTCGGAAAGAACGAGTACTGCGAGTGGGTGGAATTAAGGTCGGGATGAATCGAGCTTAGAAATTGAGCTGTAGCAGACAATGAAACGATCCAAATTACTGATGGGACCAAAGTACATGGAACTGGAGCCGCTGATGCCACGTAGGCAGGCCATTTGATGTATTCTGAAAGCCATCGGACCGGGTTTCGTGGTCAAACAACTTCTGACACTGGAATATTGAGCTGTTGTGGCGGAAAGGTTCCAGATGTACGGCACACACGGAGGTGCCCAAGAAGGTCGATTTGGTCTTTATATGTGGGCAATCGGACAAGACTAGACAGACAACAGCTGAGCATATTGGTGTCCACTCCCTATTGCTGCTGTTGTTTTGTTGCGAATGCGCCCGACAAAGCCAGTGCGAATTGTCAGTACAGGACTGTAACAGTTAAAAGAGGCAAGAATGGGTTGGGCTTTTGCAGCGTTGTTTATCGATATCGCAGTCTTGTTGTCTTGCGGCTCCTTCTTGGTTTCAAAGATCGCAAAGCACAGCCAACACCACAGCATGAGTTCAAAGGAATGACAACTGTGGCTGTCGGTCAGCTGTACAAGCGGGAAGAGAAACACAGATCAGCCTGCCAATTTATTGTTCAACCGAATACTCAAACTATTAGACTATGTTCAACAGCTAACCTGACTTTCTCGAAAAAGAAAACGTGAATCAAGGAACGGAAGTAGATCTACAAGACTGGGGAAGGCTGTTCAATCATTGCATTCTATTTCCGTAAAAAAGTGACCGCCCCAGACTTGTCAGCAGAGGGAGAGGGGACAGGTGCAGCAGGAAAGACAAACCTGAAAGGCCGCGAGCTGAAGATTCCTGTGTGCAGCCCCGTGGGCCTCCACATCGGCTATGAAGACTGATCCGCTGGCACTAGGTCCACCCGCAACCAAGCGGACGGATTTGGCCAACTGGAAGATATGGAATGCCATGAGCTCAGTCGGCTTCCGCGGCGGTGAGGGCGAAAGCAATTTCTCCTGGGTGAAGAGGGCCTGTTGGAAACACTGGAGCTCGGGCTCTGACACCAAAGCAGTGGAGGGACCGGCCACTGATGCCTCATGCATGCCTGGTTCTGCAGTTGGGAGGAGGGAGTTGTTGACTGAAAGAGAGTCGTTGACTCTGCCCGAAAGATCCGCACCTGGCTGAAAGTAGTAAGGAGACAAGGCAAGCAATTTCATGTAAGGCAGTTTTCGTTGCTTTCAGGTGGTATTTCGACGAAAACACGGCATAATGGCTGTCGCCAGGCACCAGTGTATATCAGAGTGAAACACCTCAGGACCTAAAACAAAGCCGAGGTTCGTCAAAGGGTGTTTTGTGAAGAAACGAAATTTTGCTCGAACAGCAAAAGGATTTATCCAGTATTATTTTCAGTGCAGCGACCAGTACAGGACATGACAACAGAGGCCATCCTCAGAGTTATGTTCTTAAAAAGGTGGGTGAGTTGTCTTTCGGGGGGGAGGGGGGTAGGATCACGTAGTATGAACCCTTAAAGTTTAACTACTATGTGTGAGTTGGACCTGAGGCCCGGCACCCACTCGAAGGTCAATCAACGTTTGCCTCGGACATCGACAGGGAGCAATGACCCAGTTCCTGCGGCCAAAGAGTCAGCTGTAGACGGGGGTATCTCGAGAATTGTCTGTTGTATCGGTCGGCACTGTTTGCTGTCTAATTGTTGTATGAATAACAAACGACTACCAAACGATACGCGCGAAGGCAAACAGTAAGTGCGCCGGGAGGGGATAAGCGCTTACAGTCTCACACAAATACGCTAAAACTGCAGCAGTAAATTGAGTTGGTCGAAAACAGGAACCCTCGAGATAACTGAGGCCGGATATCGAATGCGAACCAGGGGAACCACCGATTCAACCTACCATAGGTATACGAAGTCGAAGCAAGCAAGGACAGCAGAATTTAATGGCACCACATAATTTCGCGACCGCTTCTCAACTGCTGCCGGTCGTTGCATAACAGAAATAACAAGTGAGAAAGGTACAAAGGTTTGAATTTCGACAGAGAAAATCGATGTAAAACAGCAAGGTCAACGTGTACTGTGCGTAGACTAATCGACAAAATGGTAACTTAAAAATGCAACATGGGAATGAAAATGGGGAACTAGCCCTGCTTAAACGGGGATATCCAACACGATTCATCGAAAAGTACAGCAACACTTCGCGGCCAAAATTGACGGAGCAATCTGTTCCGAAAAAGCCCGTTATTATATCCTTACCCTTTAGGGGCGACAACATCTCAAATACCATCAAGCGGCGATTGAGATGCACTATTGAAAGAACTTACAACGCAGCTGAACTCGTCTTCTACAGTTCTACTAACGCTATCGAAGTTCAACGGGCGAAGGATGCCTTGCCATTGCACGCCACGTCAAATTGTGTTTACGAATTTACATGTACTTGTGGATGCAAGTACATTGGGCGAACGCAAAGGCAACTGGCAGCCAGAGCAGGTGAGCACCTGTCCAAATGGCTTCTAAAGCAGGAGAACAAGACTCCACGGTCTTCCATTACAAAACATCTCCTTGATAGTGGCCATTCGGTTGACCCTATGACGTCTTTTCGAGTATTAGTTCGAGCACGAACTACTCGGTTATTGCGCTACCTGGAGGCAGCCTATATACGGCGGGAGAAACCCGACCTATGTAAACAGTTAGACCACGTGGTCAACCTCAGTTTGCCCTGGTAGACCCGAGCCCCTTTTGAGTTTCGAAATCCCTCGGCATGCCTAGTTCCCCATTTTCATTCCCATGTTGCATTTTTAAGTTACCATTTTATCGATTAGTCTACGCACAGTACACGTTGACCTTGCTGTTTTACATCGATTTTCTCTGTCGAAATTCAAACCTTTGTACCTTTCTCACTTGTTATTTCTGTTATGCAACGACCGGCAGCAGTTGAGAAGCGGTCGCGAAATTTTGTGGTGCCATTAAATTCTGCTGTCCTTGCTTGCTTCAAATTCATTCCGGGGAAATATTCATTCAAGTATACGAAGTCGCTTCCACAGTGGGGAATAACCCATCAGAGGTCTGCAACAGGGCTCCATTGATATACCTCTACTTGTCTCAGCTATCATTTATTTTTGACGAATTTGAGTAGAAGCGAGAAAAACAAGCAAGGGACCAGCTCGTCCCATCATGGAGGAGGATGGCAACAGGTGGGACCCACTCCTACATATTCTGACAGCCGGACAGAAACTGATCAGGGTGGCCAGTGTCAGAGCACCGACCGTAGCTTACATCGGAGGCCATCAATATATCGTTTTTGAAGTACTCTTTCATATCGGGAGGTGGTATCGTGTCCATTTATCTGAAACTTAACCCCTCTGTATAAATTGCAGGGTGGCCCAGATGTAATCGGGCCCTACTTATTATTGCATATAGTTGCAGCAAGTGTTCAAAACGTAAGCTTTGTGCATGAACCCTCAGTACACCATGTTTATATCACCTTCAGTGTGGATGAGCTTGCCCTCCTTTTGGTCTGTTTGGCATGCATTATCGCCCCCACCTTTTACTCGAGGCATGACCTACACATGACGCACTTTAAAAATTGAGGAATGTGTTCATACTGTTAAAAGTTATTATTCCAAGGGCCAGAGTTATGGGGATGTTAGAGAACATTAGAATGAATTAATTTGTAGACGACCTCCACTAAGATCGACAATCCACGAATTGGCTAAGAAATTCGAACGAACAGCAACACCGCCAACGCGGATAAACCTAGAGCGCCAAGGGCAGTACGGACTATTGCTAGTCGAGATTTAGTAGCAGTATCATACATCAGCAGCCCTCGTAAATATCAGAGACGTGTTTCTGCAGAGTTGGACATATCGCGATTGCCTTCACAACACATCATGTCGAATAACGCTTGCACCCATACCGCCCGCCCCTGGACTCTTAACAAACATGACGGAGACAGGACTCTTCAATTATGCGAAAATTTTCCAGACTTTCTGGATCACGTTATTGGGTCGGGCGAAGCCTTCTTCGAACTACACGATACGTCTGCGTTTGCTGGTCTGATTCGAATTCACACGAGATACCACAACAGGACTGTATTTTGCCTGGTGCCACCGTTTGGGGTGATATCTTCAGTACAGCACTAATTGGCCCGTTTTTCTGACCTCACCTAGAAGAATAATCTCGCTGTTCACAGGTATTCACTACGCGGCAATTACGCCCCTTGTCGTCTGAAATATCCAAACGCTAATTCAACGGCTGGTCTGATCGGACGATGCCATCTTCAAAATGAATGGGTGGTTAAATCGATATAACTGCGTTTATTGGTGTGATTGCAAACGCTAAGAAATATTACAACAGGAGTTTAATTTGCCTGGTGTCAGTGTTTGTGGTGGTATTTTCAGTACAGCATCAATTGGTCCGTTTTCTTTGAGAATACAATGACGGTCGAATCATATCTAAAAAGTGTTAGATGATAAGCTGTGGCCTGTAGTGTCTCGGTGTGCAGATTTCACTGACTTGTACTTGCAACAGAATTGGGCGCCTACTCCTTATGGCTTCTCTGTTGGAAGGTGGCTTGAGGTAGTGACCGATCGCATGAAATTTCAGCCGAAATTTTGAAACGTGTTTCTAATTAGGAGGGATTACTTAGGTGGATGGTAATATTAAGGACTACGCCGCATAACGCCACGATAATTCGGACACGTCAGAATGTTGGCTTCTGAACGCATTGGCTGGCCCGATTTTCTTTAACAGTAATAATACAATGACGGTCGAATCATATCTAAAATGTTGATGAAAAGCTGTGGTCTATACTGCCTAAACGTGCAAATTACGATAATTTGTACTTTCAGCAGGGTGGCGCCCCTGCCCATTATGATCTCTCTGTTTGAAAGTGACATGATGAGCATTTTTCGGGTAGATAGATAGGCCGCTACGGTGCTGTGGATTGATCTGCAAGGTCCCCAGACCTCACTCCCCCAGACTTCTTTCTCCGGGAGATACTCAAAAACAGGTATTCAGCGATAAACTAAAGACTAAGTGATCTGAAATGGAGTAACATATGGGCATGGAAAGGTAATAAGTCGGATTTATGTAAAAAAGTAACTGATTTAGCTATTGAACGATGTCGCAACTGAACAGCAAATAATGGTCAATATTTTGAACATTTGTCGGAAGAAAATTGTGTTTCACTTATTTGCAACTTTTAGTAATAAATGGTTTCGGTTACATCTGGGCCACCTGTACAGGAAAGCACCGACCACTGTGAAGATCATCATGCATAACCCGATACATGAGGGCGGACGGATCCTTCTCCAATGGATACCACTAAAACCTCGGAAAGAAATGCCCGCAACAAAATTGGTCGAAAAACGCCGTCACCGAACGCAAGCTATAGTTAACCAGGGCGAGCCCAACACCGGCGCGTGGTAATTGTTCACGGTTGAAATAAGCATTTAACAGATCCACGGCTCCCGGACGAGTCTACAGTCAAAGATACCAACTGTCGTGGCTCTCCGGCCAACTACTGTAACATTCGGGAATGTGCTGGTCAGTTCGTAAAGTACTCAGAGCTTCTAATACATAGCCAGATGCTTCCGTAAAAGCGGTCAGGGTTCTTGGTTTAATTAACAGCGCGATAGGCCGCACATAAAAAAAAACATGGAAGGCACCTCTGTTGTCTCATCATGCGTCGGTTCGCTAGCAAGTCGACCTGTCGTATCCGTAGTTGGAGAGAGATTCTGAGAAGGGGAGCCTGGTACAGTGTCAAACGCGGTATTGTTACGCTCGGGGCCGCCGGGGAAGCCTCTATAGCCGGAAGAAGAAAGTGAGGACTGATCTGGCGAAGAGTTGGAGGAGCGGGAGACACGCCGAGCGCGTGGCGAAGCGTCTACAGACCGGCCCTGTGGCCGAGTGGCGCTAGAGGCCCGCAGACTGCTCGCGGAACGACTCGAGTCGCCACCGGTTCGGCCTCCAGGTCGGGTACCTCCACGAGCCAAAGTACCTCGCTGCAGGGTGCTGGGAGGGGAACGGTGGAAGAGGAAGCGTCGGGAGGCGGTCGGTGAATTGTCACTGCTGGTAGTTTCCGGGGCGCTGCTGTCAATGGCTGCCATTCCGACAGAGTGTCTATTCAATTTTCTGGGATCGCGCAGAGTTGCACAACGGAAGCGTTCGGCCCAGGCCTGTGAAGGAGAGGATAAAGACCTGAGCACTACCTACGTTTACCGCGGGCAGACGTCTTTATCTCAATCGGTGCGAGTTAGGCGTCAGTGGTTAAACCCACAGTCAGCGGTAATGCGTTCAAGGCTTCGGGTTAATCAGCAAGAGGTATTGGGGACGGGAGAGAGGCACGTACGGCCTTCACTACTCTTAACAGGTAAGCAGTATGGTGATGTGGTAACGAAGCCAGCATAAGTGAAAAAGGCAAAAAAACACCTGCTTTAAACTCTAACTACTTGAAGGGGAATTTAGGCAAATCGACTCAGCGTCTGAGTTACAGGCGACTTTTATAAAATTGGCAGAAGATGACTGGGTTGTGAAGTATCCAGCGTCAGCTGCATCCAGAGATATTAAGGTCAAAGTCAGCTGCAGTGCGCTTGCCGTGCAGTGGTACAGCAGCCAAACTCAGGACTTACAAGCATTAGAATGGCTGGTGAAGAAGTTGCCTGTCCCTTCTCCGAACCATCAGATAGTTTTGACCGACGGAGGTTCAACAACCACATCGTCGGAATCACTGAATCCACAGGGTTCGAGCGGAAACCTAGATTTGGGTTGCCAAGCAAAACCACGGGTGGTAAGGTTTCATCCCAGTTCCGGCACTGTCCTCGAATCTTAAAATAGTGTGACGAGAAGGCAGACAGAGACGTCCATCTTCAGAAACAGCCCTCAAATGGGCCTATGCCTGCCTGTCGATGCGCGACTTGGCCGAGATTTTGGACGACAGAATGACTATGGTCTGCCCACTCTGGTTGGACTTGTCGAGAGCGAACGGCGCAAAAGGGCAAGTTATGGCAAAAAAAACAGACTCGAAATCCTCATCAACGGAAACAGCAAAACACAGAGAACGCATGGCGGGGGGTGCAGTATTTACAGAACACAGTTCTCGCAATCATCGCAGATGGGCGCAATTACTGCGACGACTGACTTATCCCTCACATCCGAGTCAATTGCCGCAATTCAACTAACAGTATCGGTTAGTGGAGTCATAATTGCTTAACAATTTGGCTCACTAATACTTCTACTTGAAACAGTATTTGCACGCGCATCGCCCGTTTGACTAACCACGAGGCATAGAAACAGCCTTAACACCGACCAAGTGGAGGGATCACTCCGTCGGCTGATCCCCTGCGAACTGAAGAATAATAGTCGAAGCGTGCATCTAAAGTAGGCCCCAGTTTCTCTGAGCAGTTGCACTGTCTACAACTTCACCAGACCCAGTAAACGACTCCCGATGTTTCCTGTCATGGCAGTGAATCATTCGGGCTCATTACTTAGATCCTGATGGTAGCCTCTGTTCTGCATGCAACCTCAACTCCCTGCGACACGATAGGGCAGGTGACGGATGCAGAAACTTTGTCGACGATTGAGTGTCAAAAGACGTACCCGGGGACACAACCAAAATAACTTATGGTGATTAAGGATGTGAGATTAACTTAAACCACGCACAATAATTTTGTCAGAAGTCAGGGAGCTGTGAGGACTAGATTATTCTGCATACAGGGCAGGTTGCCGTAAGTTGGCTGTTTGCTTGCGACAGAGATAAGCGTCAGTTCAGCGGTTGTTGCGGCCATCGATCGACAAAACGGAGCCGAAGAAAAGGGGGACTGGAGCGGCTGGTGGACCTCGTCGACCTTGATGACTAAACTACTGTGTTCGGTCACAGATTTTGGTCATGTACGCCAAGAGAAGATCCTCGAATGATTAGAGGAGCGACGAAAAGACCCTAACCAGTTCCTGTCTCTCCTGCCGTCGTTGTCAGTCTCTCGGAGATATGGCTAACTGTGCTCCGATGGAAAACCTTACCACAATCAGCAGAGCAAGTTAACTTGGACAGTGTCTGACTGCCCGCGTGAACTGACCTTGGTGTCAGAAACGGTGTCCGTGTCCTCGCTGCCCGATGCAGGCTCGTCCGCCTTACAGCGGTCAACTGTCTGCACCTTGTCCAGTGTTTCAGAAGAAAATGCTGTTCGTTGAGGCGGCGGTAGAGGGCTTTCTGCGGGGTCGCATGGCCTGTCTGCACCAGTCAGGGGAAAAGGCACTGCTTCACTCCTTGTCGCAGAAGCTAAAGGACAGGGAAGAAAGGCTGATGAATTTAACTGTCCAGCAAAAGCATCTGCGAACTCTGCTCTCCCCTTCCCAGTAGGCGAGAAGCAGCACGCATCGCCAAGGATCGTAGCGTCGTGGACGAGACATCACCAAGGTTGCCAGTTCGATTAAACATAACAGAAATTTTTTCTTCAACTACGACATTGCCACTTAGTTTAAAAAGGGAAGACAATAAGGGAGATTACTATGAATAAGATGTTTATCTGGATATTTAAGTGAAGGGGTCAGACAGTTGGCAAAAACCTTAAATGATCGCAGACCGACAGATCGAACGTCGTGTGTCGCCTACGACGCATTTGCCGACAAGTTGGTGCCACGCATAATGCCTAGAGATGATGCTGTGTCTCCAATACTCTTCTTCTCATCGTGGCTCCCTCGGCTGGATTGGTTCCCGACTTGCAGGCCGCTTCTCTCTTCAACCCCTGGTTAATTCAACCTGGCAAGTGTAAATCTGTCCTGAATGCTGACAGTTGTGCTGCCCAGCAACTTGCCATGCAGTCCCTCCACTCCCCGTCTGCCCTCTCTCTACTTCTCCTTCATCCACGTGGGTGGCTTTAAGTCAATCTGAGATTGGGTTAGTCGACACGCATGCTACTGACATCTCCACTCTACTACTGAAGATTCCGACTTCTGATTTCTGTGAAGGGCTTTGGACTCTCTGTCAGCACAGTTGGGCAAATTTGGTCTATTGCGGAGTCTTGGCCTTACTCCGGCACTTGAGCTCTACCGGTGCCTTTAGACTGTGCGCTCTCTGATGGATATTGTTCTGCTGCTTCGTGTTCGGGAACCTCTGAGGATGGCTCTGCTTGACATCACTTCACCTTCGAATTTGGCTTTGGTAGACGCTGCAGATTTCTGCAGTGTGAATAAGCCTACCCCGTACCACGGCCTCGTACACCGGAGGAGGATACTACGACAATACTAGGCCGAACATTATATCCCGACAAAGGTCTGGTTTGTTTCGCATACCCAGGCTACAATTTAATCTTTTCTTTTCATGTCTTTTAGATACGAGAACTGGCCTACAATGACCAGACGCTAGTCATTAACCTGAATAATTCGTTCAGTGTACTCCCCAGTTTGCATATGTTGATGAATGACCGCTGTTATTACCGTATTCCTGGTCGGTTCGAAGGTGTTATATTCGAAAGTTAAGAGGTACAGGCTACGCCACATATCTGCACTGGCTGTGGTTTTAAGTAGGCAGTCATCGATGGTTGACCGCTCACCGAAGGAAGCCTTTTAAGGGCCCCACCGATAATAAGACTGAAGGGGTTGGAGCTAGTACGCAATTCTACTTCACACATTTGCCATCGTAAAGCCTCCGAGGTTGACACCTCGCCGTGCGATCCCCGCATCTGCCCACCCCCTATTTCTCTGTCTTTCAGATGGGCGACTTTAAGTCAATCAGAGACTGGGTTAGGTGACACGCATGCTAATGACGCCGTTACTCTTCATTCTGCCACTGGAGGTCTGGAGTAACAAGTTCTAGAGGAGTGTTTAGACCTTCTCAGTATACCACAGATTCTTAGTGTTATTCTGCCGACTAACAGCTCCCAGTCCCTCTAGACTGCGTGCTTTTTTCAGAAGCTTCGCAAAAAAAGGTGCTACACTCCACATAATTAATTCCTTTTTACTCCCTAAACCACAATCTGGCGCTCTTTGACACATGCAGTAACCCCATAGCCTTCATTGTCATAAAATCGTTTTACTGGTTTATCAGAAAGCGAACCTCCGGTCGAAAGCGCAGCAATTGCGGTTTTCCTATGCTCCTCCTCCTCCTATGCGCTGTTATTTACTAACTGATGGCAGAATTTGTCAGGGCTTTTCAGCGGTCAGGCGAGTCGGTGGCCGGATTCTCGAGGACATGGCACGTCCACGTCGCTTTGACCCAGTTCCAGCAAGGCGTCCCTTAGCAGGACCCGACGCGAATTCTGCCCTACCCTCGTCGATTTTTTGCACCCACAAATGCCCCTCATCTCTCTTGCCTAACGACTCTTTCACGGGTCAGGACATAGAAATGCAAAAACAGCGGGCCGCATAACTTAACAGATGACGACAAAAATTCCTCCAGAATTTTAATCTCAAATTCTGGACGGTTTCGTTGCACCTCCTCCCTATGGCGGTCAGGTGAAGTGGTGTGAACTACTCGACTAAAGCGATTCGACCATGAACCTTGAAACAGGTTTGCACAGAAGAGAGAATTGAGTTAAACTGTGTGGTCAAAAAGGGTGGAGCCGATGACGTGCCCGGGAATTCAAGAAGAGGGGCTGTCGTTCCAGGCATGGTTTAACGAAAGAAGTAATCTACTGAGGGTCCTAAAGTTGAACAGCACAATTGAGGCATACTGGAGAATATCCGGTGGCAGACCAAAGACGAGCGACGATACTTTCCACAAAATTGCTTATGCTACTTTCCTGAGTTCAAATTCGCTTGGACGCAGTCATTAAATAGTCATAACAACTCCAAACAGCCCATCCCAGAGAAAAAAAGTTTGGTACAAAGAGGACGGACATACTGATAGAAGCGAACAGGCGAGTTTTAAGTAGCAGTTCAGAAGACGAAGATGCGGTCACTGGAACAAGAAATTTATTGGCCTGACGTTTCTGATTCTCACTCGAATCCATCATCAGAGACAGTCGCAGATAAGGGTAATGGTGACACCAGGAGTGCAGTATTTATATCACGTGGCTGCCGTGGGACCATATTAGCACTGTAACTAACAGCTCTCGCAATCCCCTCTGGGGTCGTGATTGATGCGATGGAAGCTTGATGACGGATAGCGGGCCTGAAAACCATGACTCGAGCAGCTCGCTGCTCACGCGGTTGTCAACCCTTGCGCGGATTTCGGCCTCTTGACATTTGAAAATATGGCCGGGTCCCGACGAGTGTGCCGCCACCTGAGAGCTAGTGTCTCCGGCCTCACTGCTTCTGAGTGCTCGGCAATTCGCGTACGGAGTAATCTCCCAGTTTCTCCGACATAGTTGCTTTGTCCGCAACTACACCAGATCCGGTAAACGACTCCAGACGTTTCCTGCCGTGGCATCGGGTCTTTTGGCCTCATGACTTGGCGCCTGATGGTGGCTTCCGGCCTGTGTGCAACCCCAACTCCAAGTGGAGTGAGAAGAAGACTGACGGCTACCGAGGCGTTCTTCACGTACGGAAGAGCCCGGCGAAATTTGAGGCCGGTTGAATTTGGTCTCTGGTGTCGTGTTCGTACGCACTGGTTGACAGAGTTGCACGGGTAGCCATTGGCTCTCATTACCCGTCGAAGATTTTGTAATTCAGCAACCTTATCTTCCACTTCACTGCGGTGCGTATCAACGCGCCGGTATAGCGTCCTTACGCAGCTGAGTTGGTGACTTGGGTGGTTACTAGTGAAGTTCAGCATTTGCGTCGTATTTGTCGCTTTCCTGAACATTTTGGTTTTTAGACCACCAAAATCTTTGCGGCAGACAAGGACATCCAGGAAGGCCAGCTGATTGTTTTCCTCCTCCTCCTCCATCGTAAATTGGATGTCCGGGAAGACGGCGTTGTGATGTTCTATGAATGTCAGCACTTCATCCCGTTCGATGACGACGAAGGTGTCATCCAATTAACAACTCGGAAGCAGACTGACAAGCCACCATCGCATCATTTACGACGCCAGTGGTGATTGCGAGAGCTGTTAGTTACAGTGCTAATATGGTCCCACGGCAGCCACGTGATATAAATACTGCACTCCTGGTGTCACCATTACCCTTATCTGCGACTGTCTCTGATGATGGATTCGATTGAGAATCTGGAACGTCAGGCCGATAAATTTCGTGTCCCAGTGACCGCATCTTCGTCTTCAGGACAGATATACCCCCAGCTGCCTTGTGGTTGGTGTCAATCGTCAGAACAAAAAGTGAACATTCGTTCAACAGTCACCAGTAACAAAGATACCAATCACGACGAGAGAGAGGAGAGAGACATCAAAAACTTAGGAAGGCGTGTCTGAAACCATCAAACAAGCTTACAAGCAAAACGATAACACGACTTAAAGTACTATCTTACGAGACAAGACAGCAAGAATCCCTTTAATGAAGCTGGAAAATTTAGTCCAATTCTCTTGGTTACTATAATAATAGAGGTAGAAGTCGGGTTACGGAAAGGGTTTGCGATTGAGATTGGGCTTGGTTTGAGAATCGATTTTCGGTTTAGGTGAACTGTAGAATTAAGTTTGGTCCCGAGTTTAAGGCCAATCATAACCGTAATCTGTCCCCATCGCTTACACAGAAATTGGGCGTAGGGATTTGCGAGATGGGGTTTTAATGGTGCGTCTAGCTGAAAAACGCCGACCCTTACGAGGAGGGACATCTCACTCATTGCCTTCATATAGAAACAAGTGGACCACTCTGAAAAATATCGCCCGAGGGGAATAAACTACAGTGAGTGACCTAACTCATAAAAAGTGTCGAAATTTACGAACGATTGCTAATCCCTCGCAAACCGGCACCAATCCGTGGATCTAGTATCTATGTTAATAAAGCCCACCTCTAAGAGAATTACAAACATAAAAAATAAATAAAATAAATAATAAAGGCAACGGCGCGTTATTTGGAAATTCCAATTTCTTAGAAAAGCGTAAAATCTCGAAAACGTCAAAAACGGTTGCAACTTAATAACGTTCATTTTTAAATTTTCGGAAAGTCTGCCCATGCGAAAACTGAGTGAATACCAAAGCACAATTAGAACAACAGTTAACAAAGATAATGTTTTTGGTGAAGTTTTCATGGAAGTATCCTTTAAGAATTAGTGTAATTCAAGGTATGGCGCCTTGCCAGCAGCCAACATTCTGAGTAAAAACAGTTTCCCGAGGGTTCGTGGTATCCTTTGGTCTTTTGAATTAATTGAAATACGGTTCAATAAGGAAAGCGAGATTTCGCTGATATGGCCATCATAGGAACAAAAGTTTTCACATGGTCGCATGTAGCCGGGCTGATTAGCGCCAAATAATTTTAAATAAAATTGGCACGTGGAATGTTAAGAATTTTGCTTCCATTAAATGAACTTGTACTTTTCGTTCGTTCAGGATTACGTTGAGCTTCAGATCAGCCTTGAATTACCGATGAATGTTTCACGATTTTCAGTGTTTTCATCCGATCGCCCATAAGGACAGATTCCGAATTATGCGTCTGTTAAAAACTTTAAAATAGGGTACATCTTGGAGGCATTTAACGAAATAGCGAGTTTTTGGGCTTTCTTTTTCATTGAGAAAGTCAACTGGGTCACATTTGAAGACTCACGCAAACAGGAACCCTCATCGTCGAATAAAACTGACGCCCAAAACGAAAGTCAACAACGAATATGCCTTAGATCAATCAGAAAACTTCCTCCAATAAATTACCTCTATAAGGAGTGCTTTGATACTGCATTCCGTTGACGGGTGTTTGAGTACTTTAATTTTTTAGAGTCAAGAAAAAAATTGATACTTTCGCCCGTTTCTTTCACTTTGCTAGAAGATACTGATATTTTTCAATCGCAAATGTAAGAACATGCCTTTTGCTTTATAGTGCGGCCATCTAAATTGTTTTTGCGCAACTTTAGACTCCATTCTACGATTATGAATGCACGGCAATGCTGAAGATGTTAACGTTTTGACCGTTCCATTTCTAAATTGGGTGTGTGCAGAAGCTAGACTGCAGGAAAAGTAATATTTAATATGTTCAAAGCTGAAAATGACAGTTCGGTGGTGGTGGTTGTTCCTGTGACAACACGTAGGATTTTCCAAACGGCAAAACTATTTTAGCCCATTTAAACGAAGGACTGCCTGTGTGCGTTATTACTGCACTTTAGGGCACCAAATCGCACAGATCTACTAATCTGACTTATAAATCGACAATACATCTGTTTCTCTTAAAATAACCGTTGTGTTAGGAGGTTGATAACCACGGTTACTATCGAACAAAAAATTAATTTTCAAGTTCAGCACCCTTTGTTTATTAAAACTCTCTAGAGTAAAATACTCTCCTTCTAAAGGAAAACCCGCTCAGAAGGGCAACCGAAGTCCATAGAAGGTATCAGCATTGGAAATTTCTCGAGTATATCGCGACGTCCATTTTCGACCAAATTTATGAACATTTTGTTTTAAAAAAATTACGTGGACACAATTTCTGCACAAGATGAGGACATTTCCTAAAATAGGCTGGGCGAGCATGCTAAATGCGCAACACTTAAGACGTTCTAAATTCTCACATCAGATTCTGTCACCCGGTTTCATGAGATAGGTCATTTACTGTATGTTCAAGAGTCAATTAACAGAGCGTTGTGTGTGGACTACTGTAGGACTTTGTCTCATACGGCATCCCTTCTGAACAAAAAACACTTCAGAATATTGATGAGATTTCAGAACTTCGGTTTCTAATGCGCATATGATTAAGTGTTTGCTGACAGTGAACCATTTTCGCACACACGAGGCACCAAAAATCCGGCTGCTTGCAACTGATTCGGGTAGGAATGTCTGAGAGGGATTTGAAAAGATGGGATGGAATTGAGAACTTCAGGGTCCAAACAGAGCCTGCTTCCCAATTATGAAGGTATGGAGAGCAAAGTGTAACAGAAAATAAAAACTCTTACCTGAGACGCCTGAGCCCCAAACACCGTCACCTGATTGAGAGGGGTCTGTCGGCCCTGACCTAGACTGCGGTGGGAGCACTTCAGTAACAGACTGGGCAAACATATCAGAGTAGTCCTTGGAAGTCGTTGACCTAGTCACGTCATCCGTTTCCATTCCAGCCGGCTGGTATAGATCGGTCTCAACCTCAGAATCGGTGTCGCACCCACTATCCACACCGCCAACAGCTCCGCGAGTCAGCCTGTCTGTCGATGGTTGCGTAGACTGAGTTGGTGCTGTTGCGGGTGGCGGAGTCATGGGTGAAGCGGCAACCGAGGCTCCATCCGCTGTCATGGCGTCGAAACGAAAATTTATCAGTTCCCGATAGGAGGCCTCAAGACAGGCCCATAATGGGGGTGCTTTGAAGGCCGGGTTGTAGTCGCGGTCGAGCGTGGCCTGCAGAATCTGACTCAATTTCCGAGTGTCTTCTTTGTAAAAACGCAGAAGCTGGAGAGCTAGAACGTCCATTTGGGTGCGTTGTCCCTCCACAAACATTGCGTGCACACACTCCGGTACCCGTGTGTGCATGCGCAATACCGAGACGGCGGCCGCGAAGCCCAACTCGGAGTCCTCTCGCACAGCCGCTGTCGAAGAAAGGGAGGAATTTGTGTCGGGCTGGCTGTCGGAGGGTCCGCAAATGGTGCCAACATCGGGACCTGTGGTGGTTCCACCACGAGCACGCTGTATGCGCAAGGCGAGCGGCAGACTGAAGGTTAGTGGCAGAGCACTGAAGGCCATTGACTGACTCGGACTGTCAAGGATGGCCCCGAGAGGATTGTCTGAGAAGCTTGAGGCCCCACCAGCACCACTGGCAGTTGCCCCGCCGCCACCACCGCCGCCGGGGCCCACCACACGAGCACCACCAGCGCCACTGCCACCGGGAACGGTAGACTGGGAGGGCGAAAAACTGGAAGCCTGCGTCGAGGCACTGTCACCGGCGTCGTATGATTGGCCAGGAGTAGTTGACGGTGAGGAGCCGGCCAATAAGTGAAAGAGGTAGTTCACGAGAGAATATGGCACCCGGACCGCTGAAAGTCAAAGGAACAGAGTTTAAGTACTCAAGATGGGCAAAAAACAAGTCCCAGAAGGAGTTTACTACGCATGCGATCCTGCCTGACACCGGCCGTAAATAAATTAACTAGAAGACTGTTCTAGTGTTTGCTCTTCAAGGGAAACTTTGGATTCTGTACATCCATAGTGAAAGGGATCGCGCCATACAACCTTAGTGGACAGCTGCAAAACAGCAACATGAAAAGTGGCAGCCCCAGATACAGATTCCGTTTACAAATAAAACAGAGTCAAGTTAAGTTTGTCCGACGTCCTCCAGTTACATCCAGGCATATTATCAAAGATAAAAGTATAGAAACGTGCGAAATCTTAAACCATTCTTTCAATCCGACTTCACTTTGACTTATTAAGCGTCGGTGTTAGGTATCCCTTCCTTCTCAGGAGAGTTTGCTGTCAGTTGGACAATCCTGTGTACGCTGTCCGAGGCAAAATGACGACTAATTTGGTGGCCAGGTTTGACAACACGTGAACACACCTCGGCCTGGCTGCATGCCGACGTCTGGCAAATTGCCACACTTTGATGTCAGTCGATAGGCGAAATCAAGGAAAAGTCGACAGACAGGGCTCAAACCCCGGGTACTTTAGTGGGTAAACTAACGCCCCATGCGTTGCATCGCCCGCCGGGGTTGCACAATCCTGAGAGTAAAATCGAGTAAGACAACGACATCGTCCCTGCTCTGTCTGTTTAGAAACAAATTCGCCTCGAGACGCTTGAAAATACTTCCTCCTTTAGGTCGATAGCTACTAATCCAAAGGGGAGCTTTCTTCTAGTCAGAGATGCAGGATGAATACAAGTTGACCTGCGCGGTGGTTATGGGTAAACAGACTGATCTAGCGACCTTCCTCATTCAACACATTGAATCCTGTAGGCCATAAGGGTTTCATACTAGCAGAGAGTTCCCATTAGTGTAGTTGAGATCAGTCAGCCGACATCTTGATGTAAATTCGACACCGACCGGCCCTTTCGGGAACCAGTCCAATAACACAGCGGAACAGGATGCAATCCCTTCGAAAGTTTGACAAAATACCGAGCGGTTGTGGGAGTGCTATAGATCAGAACTCATGCAGCGGCGAACGGATGGTAAGTTCTATTAATAGCGATGACATTTGCCGGCACATTATCCACCACGTGGGCTCACGACAAACGGAATCGAACTCTATGGCGAAGTCAGCATGGAAGACGACAAGCGGTTGGTGACAGACATAGAATTCGAGGAAAATACTGTGGACTGTGAGGAAACGCTGAACAGGATACTTAACCAAGCCAGGCAATATTGCCATGTGGTCTCCATGAAACCAAAGAAGGGTCAGTTTTATAGGTGCAAGGCGGGAACTTTTGAAATACAGAGGACCTGCGCTTGAATTTGGGGACCTCTGCGTTGGACGCATTTCGCCGGAGGGCAAGACATAATTCGGTCGTCAATTGCTATGCCTAGGAGCTGAGATCTTTCGTTTGGTAGGGAAGAGGAACCCACCTGGAAAGCTGGGCAAACTATCTTCGGAGATGAGTCGCTGAGCCTCTTGACGGATGCTGTCAATCACCCAAGGACAGGTGCGCTCCAAAGGCAGACGGTAAAGACGATTGAGGATGGCGACCTCTTGGTCCAGCAGTCGCACCTCCATCGGCGAAGTCGGAAGAGGGGGGCGA
This sequence comes from Spirometra erinaceieuropaei, assembly GCA_902702965.1. NCBI lineage: Eukaryota > Metazoa > Platyhelminthes > Cestoda > Diphyllobothriidea > Diphyllobothriidae > Spirometra > Spirometra erinaceieuropaei. Next base: position 95,466 of record CACRXP010000596.1, read on the forward strand.
GGCAGAGCCAATAACAAGATCCCCAGTCGGAAAGCCAGTTCAATATCCACCGAGGCCCAGGGGTCAGCAGAATCCGGCTCCTCAGGCATACTTCCGCCACTCCGAGGTAAAGGCAGGAGGACGTCTGCGGCCGCAGCGGCAGTGGCGGTCTGTGTCCCACGTTCCAGAGCACGTGACTTTATGAGTCGCCGGTTAGCCAGCGCCGGTTGTTGAATCGAAGACGCGGACTCGTGGCCGTAAGTGAGGCAATCCATGAGATATTGTACACGATTCATCAGATAACTCATCTGTTGATAAAGAAATAGGTTAAGGGATGGAATATAGCTGGCGGTTGACAAGTCAGTCAAATTTGATAATCCGTTGCAACTGGAAGAACTAGAGAAGTGTTACGCGATTAGACCGCATCATTAACCTTCATCAATTAGGAACGGATAAATATTGTCACAAGGATGATATTTTTGCATAGCAGGTGCTACACTCGGACTACCAAGTTATGTGGATCCAAAGCCAAAGCCTGCCCAATTCTATACCCTATGTGCCGTTGCAGGTGGACAGCTGTACAGGTTAGAGGCGTAGGCACGAGAGCACAAGCTTGCGATGCATGGGATGACTAATTAGCACCCTTGAGACTGGCGATTTATCTGCAGTTCAGTTCGCTCCCTGAATGACTTAAGCGTTTTCTCTGTAGATCAAAAAGATGACCAGGAGATTGCCACTCGAAGACCGGACTGCTAGAAAGGGATAAATAACTTGAAATCACGACCCCATCTGTTCACATCTGTAAATTCGCAAGAGAAACGGGTCTCATCTGAAATCGTATCGAGCGCACCCGGTGAATGTCTTGGGAGTCGCTATGCATGCTGTAAAGAGGACGTCGGGGGCCGAAGGACACTTCTGGACCACATTTACTAGCTACTTGGTGCTACGAACAGTCATGCCTACAATTTACAACTGAATGACAGGACGAATCATGAATTGCTTTACAAATTACGCGGTGAAATAAGGTAATCGCCCCATTTGTACAATCTTCCCTGCGGTTGCCCCAGCTGTCGAGGAATAGACTGTGACCCACGCCATCTGCACGAGCTCTATAGCGCTGCTACTAACGGCGCAGTCGCGACAGCTAATTACGGCACGCAAAAATGGTGCACCTAATTTGACTCCTGCCCCTCTTCAGTTCGCAGGTTGTCGCCACTTATCCTCCCTGGATGCCTCACCCCCGACTTACGTGAACCTAGCAGCACATACCGATGTCTCTAATTACCAAATGTTTTAATCCACCCTGTGACTAGTTAAGGCATAAACCTGACGCGAATTTCTCGAAAACAAACATATGCTAGCCAAACAATCTTCCTGGTCCGCATTTGTTGCATGCAGGCTGGTTCCAGTGTTTGTGTCTGAACGGGGAGTTGATGCGCAGATGAATCAGTGCTGCATTCAAGATACGGGTCTTCGGTGTGAACACTTCGGCGCGCAAAGAGTCACGACGGAGAAGTCTTCCAACATATGGCGGTCATTTGAGGGTGGAGACCAATCGAAGCCATAATTGGATTAGGGAATTGAGTAACTAAGCACCTCTGAACAGAGCCCTTGTGTCGGGTCAGTCAAATGAACAAAGCTAAAAGGGGAGGAACCATAGGCGACGCCTCGAGGCACAGCATGGGGGAAAAAACCGAGCAGGTCGCAGGTGAGAAGTAGAATAAAGGCGGGAACGAAAACTAGCTTTAACACTGAGTTACAGAAAGGGATTCGCAGAAAAGGGGTGGTGAACTCATTACTCTGAATACAAATGACAAGAGGGAGGGTCTACCGTAATATCATACGGCAGCACGCTTAAGATAATATGACGACACGAGTGGTCAATCTGCATACATGTCTTTCCGACGAGGGGGGATGTGGCTACGTGTAGGCCTATCGTGTTATAAGCATCGCCATCATTCTGCCTATCTTCTTACGCTTATCCTATTTAAGTAACAGAGCGTCTATAGATGAGCACAGTGTGCGACCCAGCATAGAGCTCGCGTCTACGCGTCCAATACAAGGACCGCTCCCCACACTTCACAAGTAACAAACTCTGGCTGTTTCAACAGCTTATGCAGACAGCGCACTAGTCTGGAGGTCCAGTTTAGGGCAACTGCGAAGTAAGGACTCGGAGACTGAACCGCCAGTGATCAGATCATTCGAACATACACGCGAAAGTTGGTCCGTCACACTGTACAAGGACGCCCACGGTGAGAGATAGCAATGGAGACTCTATTGTGAGATCATTGTTAAATTATCGTAAGCGAGATACGACCCGAATTTATAGCATTCGCCATTCAAGCGCGCATCGCGTTTCAATGGAAGAACAAGGCTAAACAACTAGAGATGGGTCAGGGAACGGCGACTAGGCTGGCTATAGCAAGAGTATAGAGCGTGCGGAACGCCTTCTGTTTCGTCAACCCCCATGAAAAGGCCTCATTAACTAGTTCACAGGGGGCTGAGAAGGGTCCACTGAAGCCTGACTCCTGCACTGGATGACCGCTTTAACGCACCAGCTAACAACTTTTCAAATCACAACTTTTGGGTAAATCGGACTAATTATAGAATGGAATGATCGTCCATAATCGGGCCCCACACTTTTCCTACTCTCATCATGTATCCGTGGCAAAACTAAGTCAATTCGATGGTACACGCAATGCGGCGTATTGCCTGGCCAGTTCACTCGGTCATAAAAACAGATACATCGACTCTCACCGTGACAGCAAAGGAGGAGGCTGGTGATCGTGCTAGCTCCGTCTGCCACTGTTGCAGCTCCTCATCGTCAACACGACCAGATCCAGGCGTGAACTGGACACTACCCGTTCGCCTTGAGCCCAGACTGCGTCGCGGACCGGTGTTGGAGGATCGTGAACAGCCAACTGCAGCGCTGGTTGAGGCCCCGCCACCGCCGACTGGAGACGAATACCCTCCTACGCTGGTTGAACAACTACCGCCCGTGCCGCCGTGGCTGCACTGTCCGGGTCTCCGGTGCTTTCGACCGCCGCCGCCGCCCCCACAACCGGTCCCTGGCCTACTGGATGTAGCAGTAGCCACGGAGTCTAACAGGGAGGTAGTGCTGGCGTCGGCAGGCGAGCGACCACTGGAACAGCCCGCGGTCCCATTAGAGCTGGACTTCAGTAAGGAGATTTGTTGAGCCAGGCGGAGGCCCTCCTCGGCCGCCAACCGTGCCTTATGTAGTAAAGCCGACGCTCCCAGAAGAGTTTGTAGGGCCAGGTAGCGCGCCCAAGCGACCGCCTGATTGGTCAGCCCGTGGGCAGCCAGGGCTTGACATTTCGCGAAGTCAGCCTGTAAAAATAGCCAGAAACAGAGAGATTTATGTGAAGATTTAACTGAACAGGGAGTTCGCTGCAGATGCAGACTTAGCAGCCTCCAAGAAAGGGTGGGACATTGACGAGCATTTGGAAAAGTGACCATGTAGGTTCAAATAATTCGAGCAAATTCGAAAATAACACAAAGTAACGACCATCCGCTGACAAAGACAGCACCCAAACAGAATAGCTGTTGTATGCTTTTGCCATTACCTCGAACTCTAAGGGGAGAAAACTTATGGAAAGCTGTGCAGCTCGACTGCATGCAAGAATTCGTAAACTTCAAAGCACCTTCTCGTCCTGGAGGGAATCTAGTCAGGCTGTTGGCGGCCGGTGTAAGAGTTCGCGTAAGCAGGGCATTTCGGTGCAAAAGGCTTTATTTTCTTGTTTATAATCTCAAAGATAGTCATGCATGGGCATCACGCCAGGTTTGAGACAGACTACCACGGACTGCTTCGTTGTGGCGAACTAAGAGAATAATCTGGAGACAGAGATGAAGCAGATGCATGTGGATTTATGGGCTCCGCCAAAACGGGCTGCACTGCGGGTGCACTGGACCAAAAAGGCTCGCGGCGCGCGTTTATTGGGCTGTACTGAGCCCGCGCGAGACCCTAACTACTGTTGACATATGTGTGGCAGGTCATAGACGTAGGGCTTCAGGCCGTGTCAACTACGGCGTTCAACTCTCATTCCAGGACGGTTCGGCTAGGAGTAAGGCCGACATTGAGAGTATCCTGCCTCACGCGACATACCACCTCACCGCTCCCTATAGCAAGTCTGATGCGTTTGGACCAATTGCCAAGTATGGCTTGGTAGGTTTCCAACCGACATGATAACTCAATTCCTCTCAGGAGCGACTCAGACAATAATGCCAACCTTTCAACATGGACTTTACTGCATTCCTTGCCAGTGTGATTCAAGGCCCTCCTTTATTGCAGTCCGCTAGAGATGGAGTAGGTGCCGAATCCTTTGTGGCATACATGGGCGGGTGGTTCATCTTTGTTCGTTACTGCGCTCAAACACACCTCCGTTAGTTCTGACTTCGTTTTGCCATTGGAACAGGAATAAGAGACTGGAGTGGCTTATTTACCACCCTCAAGCCGTCATGCCCGGCAGTAAAGAATTGGACATGACATGACAGCAATCCCGGAACACTGCGCACTGAGCACACAGGGGTGTACAGGGTAATGTGGGCAGGGACCCTCCATTGCGGCACTACAACCCCCGCCCCCTGGTTCGTCAACGCGATTGGATGGACGTTATAAATCAGTATACAAGACTACAACAACCGTTCATCAAGGTGAGCTCCGTGTGTTTCCTAACTACAAAGCTCATCAACCGTTCCGTATTCATTGTTTCTTCCAAATAAAAACACACCACGTTCAGATCTTCTCGACTGACCTATTTGTAAAAAATACAGTGCGAGTCCATGGAGGGGGGGGGGTAAGATTCGAAATGGTACTCTTTTCTTCTTAAACACAAAATTTGAAGAAGATATGATTTTCTGAGAAATACGTATGAGAGAAATTATTTTTGTGTATGTTCTGATCATTGTCGACTGCCTTTGGAGATGCAATCACCTGTGGGAACTTCAAGGTAACAGGGGACGCCTGTATTTTAGTCCGCCATCAGACCACATTGTGAATGTAACGCCGGAGCGGCCTCAAATAGCTCGACCACAGCCGAGAGAAAGTAGGCCCATGGCTCAACTGTATAAGGTTGGATTTAAATTATCACGGCCAGGGGTAACGGCAAGCCCGGCTGATGACGCCAAATAAAACCATCAGCATTAGGCTCGCAGTAGAGTGCAAAGACTGGAAAACGGGATAGAGGGGTTTAGAGGAGGTGAAGAGAAACAAACCTCGAGCTCGTCGTGGATGGAGGGAAAGCCCTCACGTGTGATTGCCATGAAGAGTTCCAACTCCTCCGCCGGTATGACGTTTTCCAACTGATCTAAGATCAAACGATGACTGGCAGAGGTGCAGACGGTAGAGGCTGAATCCGCATCTCCGGTAGCCGAAGTGGCCACGTAGGCCCCATCAAATCGGGGCATGACTACAGGTAAAAGAGAAGGCTGAAGATAGAAGACGAGTTCTTTCCGTTATAATCAAACAAAAACAACTATAAACACCGAGTAAGAAAAAAATCCAGTTAAGAACTTGAAATAGCATGGCAAAAATCCTAAAACTACTGCGCACAGGGGTGTACAGTGGGTTATGGACACGGATCCTTCGTCGCGGCAGTACAATCACTCCCGGGTCGTCGGTGCGGCTGGATGGACAGTACGAAACAATATACTAACTAGTCCTCTGCTCCAAAACACTGCCGCCGACTGTCACACAGACGCCACACCATCTGCACGGCTTAGATCAGGTACGGCCACCGTCGTAAGTTGGCGGTACGCAACAATGAACATGGCGGACGCCTTTACTTTGATCCACCCTGCCACCCAGGTGTCATTTGTGGCTACACGAGGTCGTGCTCAACAAATCGGTCAGGCAAACGCAGATGAGGGTGGTCGGCGTGTCTCTTCGCGTATGCCAATCCGTCATCCTCAAACTTAATCAACAAATTCTAGGTAGGACAACATCCAAGTTCATGAGCGGATTAGGATAATTCGGGTCGTCCTCCTACTACAACAAAGCCGTGACCCACAGGAGAGATTGAGAGATCTATTTATGAATGCACTGCCCATCCCTTCACGAGGGAGAGGGTAGACAGAGTTCCTTGAAAATGCTGTTAAACACGACACTGGCAAGCTGATTGTAGCTTGGAACTCAAAATATGCGCTTGAGGTAATATACGAAACAACAATCGAACCCACCAACATCCGGGCACCTCCATACCGGCGGCCAAAGTGAAGTTGCACACCTTGGCAGCCTGTAATGTTCGTTATTTTCTAGACAATCCAGTTACTAACCTACCGGATGCAAGGACAGCTCAGGACGCCCGAAAACTGACTCGACGGTGGGATAGAGAAATTATTTGTTGTCAGAAAGGCAGTCTACGGTCTCCAAGCCAAACGGACTGCGCCACTTACCAAGTCAGACGGTGGAACCTCATTGTCTGGGAAATCGCAGGTCCTGAGGCGCTGGGTCGAGCACTTTAACAACGTTCCCAACCACCCAACCATAATCCTCAGAGAACCTATCGGCCGTCCTCCTCAGGTGGACACCAAAGTCGGCCCCGACCATACGCTTTCCCTGAGGGAGGCAAATCACTCCAATAATCGCTGACTCGATCTCGGCCAAGGCGCACAAACGCAGCGATCCGTAACTCGAGGAAGGGTCTACTTTCTTGTTCCAGAGATATGACAACAGGAACGAATCTCGGATGATTTTAAAGACACAACCATTACACGTTTACCAAAACACAAAGGAAACTGATAAATCTGCCACAACCACTGCAAGAAACCTTTCTTCTCAGCAATGTCAGCAAGAGTTTTGTCCAAGTTCTACCCAAGTGCCTGAATATGCGTCTGGAGCAGGGACTCCTTCCGACTTTGACACAGTGAACAGTGATGCAACTTGGAAAAGTACACTGATAGTAGAATTTCCGAAGCGATTCACGCAGATGGTCGGACTAGAGGATGGAGTGACGACGAGTGTCGTGGACAGTGAGTCAGTCTCGGAGGTACTTACGGTGACAAATAGAGTGAAGTAGGATCGTGCACTCGCCCACATTCTCTGCAGTCTTATGTGAACCGCCATGCTGATGGAAGCCTACCCTGAGGAACAATCCGAAGGCAACATCGGCTAGACTGTTGAGAATCGGAAGTATTAAGGCACTTGCGATGGCTTCCAGGGCCAGTGCCTAAGACCTCTTCTTATCGCAAACAGCACAACGGAAGAGTACATATAAAAAGGAGTGTAGACCGCATTGCCTCCAACTTTTCAAACTTCTGACTGACCATCAGCGCGCAAGTGACAATAGCCATGCATTAACTGGCCCCAAATGATGACTTTAACAAATTCACGGTTAGTGTCAATGGAAATCACCTCACAACGGTGGACAAGTTCGAGTACCTAGAAGTGCCATTTCAAGAAACATCAAGATCGATGATGAATTTACCAATTCGATATCCAAAGCCACCTAGACCTACGACAGGCCTGTTTTGTGAGACAGGGAAAATGAGCATCATTACTTCACGCAGTCCGCAAATATGGTTACAAGAGCATAGCTAATGGAACAGGCAACTTTGCAGGTATAGAGTCCAGACGGACAAGTTGCACACTTGTTCTGTTTGGTTGTATTCCCTACTTCACATGACCTGCCTCATGAAATGCTGTAAATTGTTGATGCAATGAGTTCGTTTTGATCAGTAATTAGCTTAGACGCATAAAACGGCGATCATATCGAAAGACTTGCCTTATCAACTACTTAGACAGCAAGTCCCCTGAGTTGGTAAGGCCACTTATCTAAGAGGTTAACTGACAAGTCAGCCTCCTTTTAATAGATTTTCCAAATAAGACGCGTAAACTTACGAGCTTTAAAGTCCTCTCTTGAAAGGGCGTAGGTCGGAGGTAGGTCGGTGGACCAGTTGGTCCTAAAGGATAAGAAAAGGCGTCACATGAGGAGACAGGAGGCTGGCGTTTAGGCAGGCCGCTCCAGACGGGGTGTGGTCGGAGTATACCTAAAATAATACCGCCTTCCCAGCAATGTGTTGTTCTCCACAGTAATCAGCTCTGCTTACGCGCATAAGAGCGGACCAGGGACAGAAGAGACGCGGCCGTGGCTGCCTACAATGACTCAGTCAGCTGAGGTCATGGACTTGGCGGCGACAACCGGACATTCGCCACCACCAAGGATGTAGACGGCGTTACTAGTTTCTGCCGTGATCAGATAGCATGTGCTCCTTCCCTCCACGCCCCCCCCCTCCCGGTCCACATGCATTAATTTAAAGAAACTCAAAATTAGGGCCTTCACCACAAAGAAAACTAATCCTCACAGGACAGAGTCGCCTGCTGTAGCCCTAAACGTCTCTACATGGCGGTGGTCTAAATGCACGCTGTTACTGGCAGACAGAATAAATGCCCCTTTAATGCTGCTTGCCAAGTTCAAGCAGTGGGATGCAAGCTAGAACACAGTTTGGCCATAGCTTGTCGGACAGCAATTACACAGGGAAGCCTAGAGGTGGTGTGCTTTCCTGCAGTATCTGGTCCCGTTCGCCCCTCTGGCCCACCAGTAAAGGGTTCCGGAATTACGCAGAGTGATGTGTTATTTGCTGGTGACCGATTTGTCACCCCTCTGCACAGTCCGGCTGGCGAACGCTTATTATTCGAATCAAAAAGTCTGCTATGTTTACCCCATCGAAAGCAGTTACACTGTCCGTGACCTCTGCAGTGAGGCTAACAGGTCGAGTTTCCACCTCCTAGCCATCCTGACTGCTAAATGGAGAGTAACCTATTAACGCCATCTTCCTCGCTGAGGTGAGACCCACAGATGGGGATCGTCTGACACACGAGTGTTCCGCATGCTAACAAAATTTCGTGAGGTAGAAAAAAACAACTAAAAGGTCAAGGAGACACCGACCTTCGGGACCATCGTTTGGGAAAGAAGGAGCACTTACAAAGGTGATGATCGAAAAATAAGCCATTACGGCACGGCTTAACGCAAAGTATAATAATCGCGGATGCATTTGGAAACATTGCTACGTAAATCGAAGTCAGAATTACAAGATCATGACCACCAAAACCAATTATTTGTGAAAATCGAAGGCTAATTAAACCCGGATGATTAGTCATATCCCATGCCCCAACTAGTTCCGAAACTACGAAGGCCAATCGTACTGACTTACCAAATGCCAAAATGAGCACAAAACAACTCAATAACAAACAGGGCATCAAGACAACAGTAATAAAAACATCGCAGTAAAGTATAAGCAGATGGGAACCCAGCGCCTGGTGTCCCAGAATTTAGGAGACCTTTGGCTACAAAGAACTAGCCAGTAGGCGATGAAAATTATCATTATGGTCCATAGAGTGCACCGTTTGTCATCGACTTTCGATCCCCTGAGAAAGGAAAACAATACGTACTTGATACAATTCTTGCACTGATCACTGCATTTAAATACATCTTCAGGACGTTTTCCGACAGGCTTGAATTCACGCTCAATTCTACTTCCTACCCACTTCGCCGTAACTGCCTCTCCTAAGAGCCAATAGTTGACACCATGCTGGGTAGTTCAAACATATGGCATGACCGAAAAATAAGTCGACTACTGGTCCATGATTGCCACTTACCTCCGCAGAAAGGTACAAACCACCGACCGAAGAGCAAGTCAAACGCTTAAAGGTCCTTGGGGATCTCTGACAAGTCACTTTTAACGGACGATTATTTACAGTAAAGACAAGTTTGTGATACAAGTGACGCCAACCTAGCGAGGAAATTAGCTAAATTGGGCCAGCGTACTGCCATTGTTGTTCACAGCCTATCTGAAATTACAACCAATCTGAAATTACAACGAGCATTTCAGTCGAAGACAGTCGGCTTCTGAGGAATAACCTTGTAATGCCAATTCTACTGCAAAATTATTAACTTCACATTCACCTGGAGTTTATGGACCCTAAATCTATGCAGAACGCTGAAGGAACCCGAATGAGAAGGCTGAATCCCTCGCATATACATAAAAAATGCGCCTCCCCGGACATACCGCGTTTCACCAATGTTTCGAACTGTAAGCAGATCCCGTGCCTGCAAAGTCTACAAAGACGCAACTCTTAGAAAATGGATTAAAGGAAGTAACCTTTATACATTCCTTTACGGAATACAAACTTTTGGATGTATACGCACTGGAAACCGACGACAAAAATATGTAGGACGCAGTACTTCCACTTTTTCCCCAAAGAAATCAGCATAGTCGTTTGGAGCGGTCAAAGGTGAAAAAAAAACAAGGGGGCACGGCGCAAGAATGAATTTGCTGTTATGCTCGTCGATGCTTCTATTCCGTTGGAGTCATACTCCCAATACCGCGGAGTACCTTGGGGTTTCCATTAATGCGACAGGATTTTTGGTGTCTTTTATGCACACATTTCGATTATGTCACTCACAGCATAGCATTGCATTAGCAATAAAGGGTGTGAACGTAAATACAAATTAATTGGTCGAAAATTTGAACACCTAACGCAAAAGATAATCAATACCCCGTTTTGTATGTGTCATTAACAGTGTGTCTGAATCTTCTGCGTCTAAACTTCCACCAGAGATTTACAATTACGCTGTGGTGAAGGAAGAGCAAGTACATACCGACAGGCCAGAAGTGCCGGCTTAAATCCGATGAAACGCCTGCGGCTAGTCGGGGAGAAAACAGCCTTCACCAGATCTATGCCTGTTGAGGATGAGCCGTGAGTACCAGGCGACGTCGACGACGCCGCCGCAGCACCTGGAGAGACAGTGGTGCTCAGGCTCGGCGCCGAGGAATTGGAGTTAGAATTTCCAAAGACCGTAGGTGCGAAACAGCAGGCGGTGGCGGCAGCACTGAATGCCGAAGTGATATTCCGCTGGGCCAGCATGGTCTTAAAGCCTGCCTTGGCGCGCTCTAGAGCGAAACGATGGAAGGAGATTAGTTTGCGGGCAAGCTGGCCACGCAGCCAAAGCCCATCCTGTTCGCTGAATTGGCCCAGCAGACCACTGCTGCTGTTCTCACTGCCGTTTGTGGGCAAGAATCGGCCGCCGCTAGCGCAGTCTTGACAAAGACGCGCAGAGACGCAGAAGCCTGGCCGCAGTTCAGGATCGAGACAGGCCAGTCGCCAGAGCTCAATGACCTCTTCGCAGAGCCAGGCGGCTGAATAGTAAGACTGCTTCTGTTTAGCCATTTGCAGCGGCTTCGAGGGCAGCGAGAGATTCAACTGGACAATGTACCACCAGGTCATTATCTACAACGAAAAAAGAGCATAAGGTAGGGGACGTGAGGGGATGGAAGGCGGCGGGAGTGCGCAGAGCGGGTGACTGACCTCCTCCATCTCCAGCATGCAGCGGGTGAGAACATCCAGAATGGGTACTCCGTTCTTGTCGTGACGGCGAAACATGTCTGAGATGACAGAGAGCAAGTCCCAGACGCCGCGGGGTTCATTGCTGCGCAGAGACCGCAGGAGACAACTGTATTCTTCGGCACCGTTCGGTTGGTTGGAGTAGATGGAACTCAAGTCGCTGTAGAAGACTGACTTGGGCGCGCAGAAACGACGCAGAGAAATGCGAAGTTTCTCCTCTAGTACGTTGCCATCAAAACTCCAGGAGGCCAGGTCACCAACTGCGCCACCAGCTGTGGGATCTGATTTTGCGTGACGAGAGTGAACGTAAAAAACATGCATGTGGCAAAAGACATCGACATCCACAAGACAAAATAGCGTTCAACAGACGTGATGACTGAAGATGCCCAAAGTTAGGCGTGTAGACGTGTGCAAAATCACCCATCAAAAGGTCAAACAGAAGAGGTGAAAGTGTGAAACTACTGAAGGTGGCACGGAAGATCTTACATTCACGGCAAAAGTCGGTTGCTTACTACAGAATACCCGAGTTTTCGCGCCGTCCAAAAGTGCGAAACACACTAAACCTCGTCAGTGTCGTTGGGGATTTGGTCAAGTACTACCGGATCAATAAACTAAAAATCTACGACTAAATCTTTCGAAGCCAAGCCTGCGACAACTATCTTCTCGGCTACCGCCCCATCTGGCTGAAAAAACAGAATGTTATGTATATTTTCAGACCAGGTCCGCAGCACCGCAACGCCATCAACATAGCCAAGAGCAGCGTCTGCAGTCTCCTAGTCACATGAGTCATTTGTCAGACGAAGGGCCAAGTCACAAAGAATGGTCGGCAGTGGACAGTTAAGTACGATGATTTACGGAATTCAAGGGCTCAAATACCTTGCCACCTGCTTGACTAGGACGCGACGCGGTGTCAACTTTAAACGCAAAGAGTATACCACGAAATGTTAAGGACTTGAACCAAAAACCTTCACCTGATATCTTATTTATAAGGCAGGCGGAGGAGCGACAGCTCTCTTTTCTTGACTCAAACCACAAACACGAGACGAAAACCAACAAAACACGGGCACTTGATGACTACAACACAGCCGGCCGCATAAAAGCAGCTACAGCAGACTACCTGATTGAACTGGCACGACTGTGGTCATAACCCAATTCGACCAGTCTCGGTGATGTCACATAAAAACCTGCAACTGCAAATCTGGAGAGCTCAACCCACCCTCTTCTGTAGAGATAAAAACCGAATACCGAAGGTCCAAGAACCACCATCCCGTCCTGGTAGACAATCTTCGGCCATGTTTTGAGTTGACCTCCACTTTACCGCCTCCAGGTAAGCTGCGGCGTCGGACGAAAAATAGCAGCGCCGGACTTGAGGATTGGGAGGCGGAGAACGTTACCAAACCGCGTTAGTCGTCTCTCCTAGATTGTCTGAACTATCTTCGCGATGGTCTTGAAGCGAGTGCACACTAACTTCGAAGGCCATGGTAGTGAACTCCACTTAAAGGGCACTTTTCAGACAACGGTTGTTAAACACTACAGTTCTCGTCCATCTTCCAGGCGCACAGTTCAACATTCGCGATCTTGTAGGACGTCTGACTGGACTAATGGCCGGTACACGAGGATTATTGTGGCCATGGAGACAATACGTCGGATCCACAGGTAATTTTCAAGGTTTGTAGAAACCCTGCGCGCCGCATTGATTTGAATCGGGGCCTGGAAAGACGGGGTCGACGCAAAAATTAGAGACCTTAGGGGGGGGGGGGGGGGGGGGGGGGGGGGGGGGGGAACCGTCGTCTCTGGAGGCCTTTGCGCTATGTAGCCGCAGTGTTGAAGCAGGAATTTTTTACGGAGAAAGAGGGTCGCACAGTATCCTATGGTCCACCGCAGGCAAAAGCTACGTTGCAAAAGCAGAAAGTGGTGAGTTGATCACTGAGGGTGGCCTAAGTGTTCACGTCAGCAATACGGCAGCCATCCAAATTGCGGATAATCGTTCAATGAAGGAGACCTACCACCAACATGGTGAGCACTTAGTCGGAGTTCTCGAGTGATATCGGGGATTTAGGTGTACATCATGGCAGTCGTCATTTTAGGTCTGGTAGTTTTTGTGGCTATCCGTAGACGACCTTGCCATAAGTTCCCAAGGTTGATGGAATGAATTAAATCTGCAGAATCTAGATAGAGGTGTCTGGGAGGACAATTGCAAGGCTCTTGTATTGATCCAGTCATTGCGGTCCCCGTTTGGGTGAATCCGAGAATTCTGTCAGCGCTCCCATGGAAGCGGAACGTCAAATATAGCCATTTTCAATAATTTTTTGCCCCAAATTATACTGCAGAGCAAGAGCAGATTTCTTGCTCAGAGTCCTGGTTACCTAGGGCTGACGTATTTTTACAATGTAATGTGCGACTAGGGTCTTAGGTCGATGAAGACAGAAATAAAAACGGTCAACTCACCTGGCGCTCCAGCAGAGCGTTTGATTGGTGTATCGTTCGGCGTGAGAAGTTGGTCAAGGATGCTTTGAGCTGCCGGCAGGATCTAGGGAAATAAAGAAGGTCTTCAGGCATGGAAGCAACGCGGTGCGATGTAGTATACATTGTCTCCAGCAACTTGTGGACAACGGCTGGTCATGGAAGTTGAGTGCGATATCGAACGGCAAGGAGAGGATCTAAGAACCCTCTGTTCCCACAGCATAAGGCGTATAAGTCGTACTGTGTAAATAAGCTCTTCAAAAGGCTTTAGACCCGCTAGAGCAATTCAGAAAATAAAGCGCACGAGGCTCAGTATATGGGTGACCAATTACTGTTCCCCATTCAAAGGCCAGTTAAAAAAAAGCTTTCAAAGCTATGACATATCGTGCTGTGTTTCAAAAACATTCATAAGGCCATCTAATTGGCTTCCGGTGACTGGATATGGGATTTTTACGCGACTTGTAATCAATATTGGTCGTCTTGAAGAAGGACACGATCGCTGGGACAAGAGCTTTATTCGCCTGACGTTTCGGATTCCTGCTCAAACCCATCCTCAGAGACAAAATCCGTCTCATGACAAGAACCGAAAACAGGTAAAACGTTGACAAGCTGTCTGGTGCGGATTGCCGTATCTCATGCTTCAACTGGAATCGAAACCATATAGAGCCAAATGGACGAACGTTGGGTTCACGTTGGCACTTAACAGACAAATTGGCTGAAGTGGGAAGCCCAGTAAATTGACTGCCACTTCTAACGTGTCATGTCCCGATTTCACGGCTGGGAATATGATTATCGGAGTCGAAAACACACGCCGTAGGGTGGTGGGATGTGGAATCTAATCACAATTTAATCACCCGGCATTTTAATGGTGCTGCTTCTTATATAACGTAATGGACACCTAAAATGTTCAAAAGCCCGGACAACCTGATACCTTTTATCTTATTGAAACAAGTGCCGGGGTCCTAACATCCGCTTCTAGTCGGCAGAGACCTAAGTCAGCAATGCCTTTTTAAAGTGTCTTGCGCAAAAACCCTGACGTCGGGAGTAGTATTTCGGCATAACTGGACAATCGGAACGGTGAGAGCCTTCGTGTTTGAGGCAATACTGTGCCATTGTGAAATGTTACCAACAAAGACTAAGGGCATGGGAACGACCATGTTTATGTTACCGGTCGTTATCGGCCAAGATAGCCGGGTGGACATCGCTCCTAGGTGACTCCGTATATTCGCGACCTCAGATTACACAGCGTGAATGAGGCTGCTCAGGTGTCACAAGAGTTCGATTTAAAAAGCTGAAAAATCAGTTTGTCTCGGGCACAAATTTGAAATGTGTGCGCATCTGGTATTCTCGTAGTACTGGTATTATCACTAGTTCTTAAGTCAAAAATAGCCATCCAAACGTCCCTAAGTTTTGTCCACAACGTCCTTTGTTTACTACTTCATAGTTACCTGCGTGGATTCCCTATCCGAGCAAGAAGGGAACGCCCATTTTCCGCTGCAGTCAGGATTGGGCGGTAAACAGCATTTTAACGTGAGGTTGGACAGATGAGTCCTGAACAGTTTTAACTCGCACGAAAATGAAAACGTGATTATTGAAGGTTCACACCCATGAATGTCCAAATACGACCAAGAGTAACCATAAATGCGGACGCCTATTAAATCCAAATTAATTAATCCTGACACAGTGCGAGAGCATTGTTATTAAGCAAACATATCTACCTCAATACACGGATAGCAAACGTTTTCGCGTGATCGCGGGCGGCTGTATTGGATAATGGGAAGTGCATGTCATTATCGGTTACCTGCACTTACGGCCAATCACGTCTGACAATAAATCACAGGAATGGCTGCAACAAACGCCCATGAAAATCGAACATTTGTGCGAAAAAAGCCAGGTAACCCCGTCAGGACAGTTGCTTTAGAATCGTTACAGGCCAGGCCTCTAATCTTTGCAAAAGCACATATCGCACACATGCACAATATGAACCATCTGCAGGCGCAGGCAAAAGAAGTCAGTTCTGAATCCTTGTCATATGAGAAGATAATGTTCTTTCCTTCGTCGGACCCCTGTTATATGAGAGAAGATATCGTAGAGCTTGAATATCCCACTTTCCATCCAAACTGTTCATTAGCGCAGTGACAAAGAAGGGCTCGACCATAAACTTGAATACACGCGTTTGCAGGTCGAAAAACTGATGTGCGTGTCAGGCCTCAGTCCGCAACTAAAATGAGGCTCTGCAGGTCGGACAAACCTTTAGAAACAAGACCGTGAACTGTGTCGTGCTTTTCTGTCTGCCTAGTCCCCGCATCTGGGCGTGTCCCGTCTGTTTCTGGTATGTGTGTTAGGTGACAGGCGAGGGCTGACACAACGCACCACTTAACAGACTTCAGAAAGAACATACTCTTTAGGTTATTGTGATGGGAACACAGCTAATCGACTGACCAACCAACTCTAATTCCGCTTACACGCGCAGGTAACCGCGTATCAGGTAAATGACGAAATCAAAAAAGCGTCACGTGCTGAACTTTCAAAGACGGAATAGGCTGGCTGGAGAGAGCATAGAAGAAACCCGACAATATGCCATCTCATTCTCCGTTGGTTAAGTCTTTCAATAGGAGATAAGGATGGCTCCGATAGGAATATGGACGAATATAGGCAAAAGCCCCCTATACTGCTCCGTGGACGGTGCTGTGGGTCTTATGGCCTCCACCACGTACCCTCGGTGTACTTTCCAAGCGCCCGTGAAAAATCTTGATTAGATCCAACAGTTTTTTAGAAGGCAGAACCTTATTCAATCAATCAAAACTATACATGTATAAGCCGCTATGTTTTGATTAAATAGGTACAGTTTCCCTTACGAAATGGGTGAGTCGGCAAAACACGCAGCCTCCTCACAACCACTGACATATTTAAACCGTTTGGCCATTAACAGCTCGTCTGTTACGGGCGACGAAAAGCCCCACTGTCGCGACAGTATTACTTGTACAGCATCTCTCTTTTTCTCCCCACACCCACCGTGTTCCAATGGCAAGACGAGGTGAAAACGACTACAGATGGGCATAGCGATAGTTCATGACAGGGCTAAACAGCCCGCCCACGTGCGTCAAACACAATCTGGTGTGGAAGCCCAAGTGAATCAGGCTTCAGAGAGGGAGTATCGCATCTCACATAAATGACTGCCAAATGGGATATAATAAGAGGTTCTGCCCTGGTCCTCAGTTCCGAGTAGGGCTGAGATATGCTATCAGTGTTAGTAACCCTCCAAGTCGCGACTAACAGAGCGTCATGATCGTCTAAAATCATATTTGATTGTTCACAGTTAGAAAAAACCGTGCACTTAATTCGAGCTAGACCGATCTTACTACCGATGCTCACGCAGCCCTGGAACGATGAGGGGAGACCAGTGGCAACAGTTCAGTGTGAAAAGACTTGTCCCAAAGGATTTAATCTAAATAAGCACATTGGTCTCTAATAAGATTAAAAGGTTGGGATTCCAAAACTGGACTCTATACCAGAAGACACACATAGTTGCGTCATAGTTGCGTCATCTAGCGGTAAAATATCGGCGAAACACGAATCTGGGTTTTTACCGAGTACCTGTGCTGACAGTAAGGTAAAAATGTCAACATTTTTTCAGTATGTGTCGATCGCTGGCCCCCAAATCCGTGACGTCGCCAGTAGAAAAGAGTTGACGGGACCTCTACAGTGTGACATCAGCGTAGTCGGGAACGTAAGGAGAGATGAAAACGCAGCAACAGACGTAGTCATGAGGCATTGTGTTTTGAAAGAGTTGCGATCGAAAAGAGAGCAAACAGGGAACTGCGGTTACGACCATGACTATTCCTATCTATGGATGCGAGAGTTGACAACCTCACTGG
This sequence comes from Spirometra erinaceieuropaei, assembly GCA_902702965.1. NCBI lineage: Eukaryota > Metazoa > Platyhelminthes > Cestoda > Diphyllobothriidea > Diphyllobothriidae > Spirometra > Spirometra erinaceieuropaei. The sequence continues at coordinate 113,145 of CACRXP010000596.1, forward strand.
CGAAGTCATACCTTGCACTTAGCTGAAAACTTGTCACCAGGTCGATATCCGTCGTTAGCTTAGCGTGTTGCCATGCGTAATGTGCAGTGCTGGTCAGAGTCTTTTTGTGAAAGGTCCAAGCTTAAAAGGAGGCACAATTTTGTGATGTCATGCGCAACAGGTGATAAGTTACAACTTGGACTAAGTCAGTTGACCCAGTCTTGTGGGTGGTGCACATCGCGAAGAAGATGAGGGAAATAGGACTGGCGGTACAGCAATCCTTTTAGCCGGAAAGTAGCCATTCGTTTGGACGGCGATGAGGTCCAATTGGTGTCTGTTCGCTCTCAGAATGATGAGAAGTTAGAAAACTTTACATGCATCAAACTGTTCCTTTCGCAGTTTTTTACTAATTGAAAGTTGGTTCGAAAAAGTGGTTCCAACCCCTTATCTTCAAGTGTCAGTGCTTCTCCTTCTATATAGTTCGTGAGCCAATAGGAGGTATGCCGGAGAACTGTGGATTCTGGAATGAGCGACAACTGTCTGTCGGACTTGCAAGTGCTCGCTAAAACCGTGGTCACCCCAAATTATTATAAGGATGACTATCACGACTCGGACTTTGTCAACCAGAGCCCAAAGGTTACTCTCCTTAGATTTGAGGAGCAGACGCGTTCTACAAGGCATCGTACGTCCTCCTGTCGATTGTATTTTGAATGTACAACTCAATCACAAGAGGAGCGATCGAAAACCCGCGTCTAAGGACTTTGACGAGTGATTGCATCAACTACAAGGTCGGATTTTTCAGAACGTGGTTTGCTTTAAACCTCACTACTGCTTCAAGGAAGCCCTCCTGGTAGATTAAAAAATCCAAAGTCCATCGTACCCTCGCTGATCCGCCGCTATACTACAATTCGGTCGAAGAAGACCAAGTTTCCGGTGGAGAAGCGACCTCATACTTGTGTGGAAGGCAGTGAGGCACGGATCAGCCATTCCAGTATAAGACAGCACAAACACGATCAGCAAAATTATTGCCAAGGCTCTCATTTGTGCATTAAGAACTATATAATCCAGTAGCTGATCCGCTAAATGAAATCGTCAATGAGAAAAGTATTAAACTACAAGAGCTCACCAGCCACTTATGCGTAACAACGAATAAGTCCATACGTCTTCGCAGAACAGAACGACAAGACGCGCCAAGTATCGCAACTGCATTCCTTTTACACAAGGTACCGGCCTGAACAATGGCGGATGGCAGCTGGCCACGTGTGGAGAAATTGTTGATTCACAAGAGCTAAAAACCCCTTAAGACATTAAATGACACTTGAAATACATTTGGCCTGGAGTCAATAACACTTTCGTAGCCCTACGAAAACGCCGCGTCTGTGGGGCAGCTCCTAAACGAAAATGATAATGATTGTTGCCGAAATGTGATGAAGAGGTCTGCATTTGGTGAGGAGTTATGGGGGACATTCGTAGTTTGGAAGCTTGGTAGACCCAAGACTGGTTCTCAAGGGAAGGGAGAACGAACAGATAATAGGGATGCGACGCAAACAGAAAAAATTTACTTCCAATCGAAAATTTAGCCCACTGACGAGTATTTAACATCACTGAGTGAGGCGATAGCTGTTTATTTTAGAGCACCAGAGGCGGATAATTGCCAATTTGATTTAAGCGAATATCAGTTACTCTCGTCGACTATTAATCCCATTGTTCAGGCAAACTCGACCAGGCAATTTAGACGGGATTTAAAATGAACGCTTTAAAGACCCCTCTTTTAGGCTGTCCGTGACGTACGCGAAAGACATAGCTTTAAGCGAAGAATATGGATCGAATAGACCTATGTATGATTCTGTGAGTGACGTGTCCGCTTCTAAAATCAAGGGAGAATCGCCTCTTCAAAAACACTCCGTTAATCCACTGGAGGTGTGCTTAACAACACTATGGCACATGAAACCAGGCAAAACAAGGTGATCTCTGTATATGTCAGCTGGCCCAGCAGAATGCGTGTTTATGGCGAGTAGATCCCTCTCCTGGGCTGGCCAGCACTCAAAAACCATTGACTAATAAGTCCCGGAAAGATTGTCACACAGACGTCGGTGCCGAAGTGGTGCAACCATGAATTATTGTGGCAGTCACGCCAGCTTCTATAACAGGACTCCACTGGCCGACAAGTTGGCTAGTGTGGCTTGTCGCCCATGACATTCCATCCCTCGTGAACACAAGTCTCGGACAGCCAATCTAACAACCAGACGCATGACTAACACTCAGCTAGTCACTTGCTCATGCTGATGAGTACATGGTAGACTCGCGTGAACAACACCACACACCGCTGCTGATGGGCTCTTGAACGTACGTCTCATCGCAACCCCGAAGTAGACTATTAACTGGCGGCAACCTGCCCTGTGTATGGAATAAATCAGCTCTAATTGCTCTCTGACTTGTCATCAAAAGGGACGCATTTGTTTTGGATGGTCTAATATGATCGAGCATCTTTTGATCTCAGCATTACCCTGTGTTTTGTAGAATACAAAGAGCTTGAGTTCATAAACACGTGCATACAGAGATGACTGGGATTACAGCTGCGTTAAAAGTGGTGAATTATATTATTTAACGAGGGAAGTTGTATAGATTTGAAGGCTTACCTTCTTAGCTCCCATCTGACAGATTAAATTCTGTGCAAACTTTTGCAGTTCAACCTTGGACAACTTTGATAGTGATTCTGATATCGGCGCGCGTAGGAGAACACTGTTTGGCGAACGAATCCGCAAAAGACAGGCAGCCACAACATGCGAACACCAAATACCGTAGGGCGAAACAAAACCTGAGTAGCAACGAGCAGCGGCGGCGGCTGAACTGTTAAGGGCTCCAGATGGGTTAGGTGAAATTCGCCCGACCGAGGGCAGCATGGCACGGGAAGATGACTGCTGCTTTTGGTGCTGCATTTTCCAAAGGGTCCACTTAGGATGGTAAGTATGACTGAACGATGGCGAGTGCTCCACGCCGCTCTTGTGATAATATGGCATTCGTGAACGATCCGGAGGTATGCGGGCCGACGTGGAAGGCTGTTGCTGAAACGCATGCTCACCAACAATACTAGGGACGGCGGAAATTGCTGAGACATAATTAGGCGCAGGGGCGGCGCGGGAAAAGGCCATAAGATCAGGCGTGTAGTAGGAGTGAATATACGTATTTGAACTTTGGGCGGTGCCAGAGGTGGGTAATCGGTCGTTATCCACAGATTGAGGTAAAAAGGGAGCTGGTCTGAATAGTTGGACATCATCGTCAATGTCAGCTGTGCATGTGCAGGAGCAGGATGTGATTCGTTGTCGATCAAATGCCAAGGACACACGATGAATAATGGTGTTTGGCTTTAATTCATATGTAGCATGTGGTTGCAGTTGGTCTTGCATTACAGAAGGCGGGAGATTTGAGATGGAAGGTACGGGAGGGTGAGTAGTCTCTGCCGCTGGTGGACTCATTGCAGTTTGGCTCACACCAGTGACAACATTAGCACTGAGGTGAAATCCTAAAAAGCATGGTGTGCATGAGAAGTAATGCTTGACAGAATCAAAGAAGTCTGCGAAATGGCATGCGAAAACCCTGGTGTATATAGTGCAATGGACGAATCTCTTACCTATTTGCATGCAATCACGAACGGCGCCTTTTGCCCACAGCATTTCGCCCTGAGTAAAAGCATAAGACCCGCCGACACTAAGACAAGAATACAGCCAAATATCAGCTTCATCGGTTGGGAAACTGTAAAAAGCAATCAATTTTTGCAGTTCCTCTGGAACCGTGAAAGGACTCAGTTCAACGACCTCAAAAGGTAGATTTGCTGCGATATATCTGGCCGTAATCGAGAGTAGGGACTCCGGTGAAGTATTCTTGAGATCTGCAAAGGAAAAGTCAACACAGTTGGGTTTATGAGGCATGCCCGTATGGTAAATTTTCATTATTCTGGATATTTTAAGTCGGTGAATATGTAAATACAACACATTAAGACGGCCGCAGTTGACAGGTGGGATCTGTTCAAGGACTTTTTGGGTAAATCTAGCACGTGATTAGAAAGGATGGAAATTTGGACGGGGCCTGGCCCCATCTAGCCCCGTCTGGCCCCCGGGGGCATGTGTTGGCAGGGATGATATTCGTCCCAATGGGTATTTTAGGCAGCCGCAAAGACGGAAGCCCACAAGGTTGTACCAAAATAAACTGCGGACAGGCTAGTGCGTAGTAACCAAAAAGAGCATGCGATAGGTGCTGATAAAGGTTCGTAGAACCCGACATAGAAATTCGACTTCAGTAACTAAGCTCACGCAATAGATCGATCACAGACGGGATACCAAATTTGGACAATCAGGCAAAGAAATTCAGACATTTCGTAAAGTCTCGAACCATATAGTTTGGGCTTACCTGATGTATTATTTCGATGCCAAAGTTTCGGTATGCCCGAAAGACCATGCGTAAGGAGGTCAAGGTCCAAATCGCTTGCAGAAGAATATGCTTCACACAAGTCCATGTCACTATCTAGATCGAGTGGGGAGTGTGGGGAACCAGAATGGGAACTCATAATGGACAAGCAAATAAAAATGTCGACCAGTAGCGTCTGAAAAGAAGACCTAGGGCCGCTGGCTCCCGCACCAACTTAGGTAAATAAAGTGTTCAAATGGGGATTCACAGAGAACCAAGGTTGTATGACTCCGGATCCATTGGTTAATTCCTGCTATTCTCCAATGAATATGAAATTTTCTCGCATACACGAGCTACATTTTCGGTTTTCCCGTACTTATGAGAGCTGGTAAGTTCACAAAAGGGATGCGGCGTTGGCTCGGAGCGTTCTGTCGGGATATGCTAGGTCTATGTGGCCCATCCGAATAATAAACAATATTTCAGTGCAAAGTTTTTATCAGGTTTTTTTTTCCCTGCAACTTTTTCAATTTTAATAAATATTTTGGTTGTTGGAATTGCACGTCGTCTGCAGATGACAGCGATTTTACCTTTCGAATTTGCGAGTTCGCGAGCAAAACGGCAGACTTCATAAAAACGGGTGTTTCTTAATGAATCGGCAAAGTGTTGCCGATACGGTAAACTAATAAACCTCTAGCACTGACCGGGCCTAAGGAGCCTTCGTGATATGCACTGCAGCAGAAGACGTATGTGCGACTTCAGCCCACTTTGCCCAATACGTGAGTTCTGTTCAGAGGACTGAGCGAACATGCATGAGTCAAACAAACCCGCAAATGACACAACTAAGAGGTGACGGGCCTTGGTTATAGGTCATAATGTCACAGATTCGTAGATCTATTAGGAAACATTTCTGCAAATGTATTGGTACTGGGCAAAACTCTAATTAAATGCTCCGCTAGCTCTGAGAAAGAGATGAATTGCCAGCGAGGAGCTCCTGCAGCGGTTCAGATGTCCTTTTTTCAGCATCTGTCTACTAGTCAGTGGTCTTGGCAGTTGAACCTGTTCGTAGTCTAGCTCAGTTGTCGAAACCGAAGACTGAAAACAGGCGTTGGTAACTGGGCATCGGGACGGTCCCTTCAGTACATTCCTAGGTTTTCGTGTTAATGGGATCGGATATCCTGCCAAAATTCCAGAAAATTCAAAGGCTTTCGTATCTATAAACGCCTTTTTGACAGAACCTAAACCATCGTCCAAGTCGTGGAAAATCAATACACTTTTCAGATCATTTCTTGGTTACCTGTCCCGTGAAGCGCCGTAGGACAATAGTCTGATTAAACGATCAAGAGTCATCCAAAAGTCTAACGGCAAAATCAGCGTTCGAGTAGGCTATCGGTATGAACTTGGAGAATACTCGTATAACTAGGAAGCGGAAGAGTCAGGGGCCACGTATTCTGTGCCGTTCATTATTTTATGTTCTTACTGATGCTTTGTAACTCATTGCGTCCGCTTGAGTCTTAAGTGACTCCATAAATCTGAATAGAACATGTGAACACGTTCGCATTATTTTCGACTTTTATGATAACTCGAGGTCCCTTTAGATCTCTGTATTCATGCTAATGAATTGTACTAGCGTCGGGCTTAAATAAACTACGCATGCCATTTTCTTAGATACTGTTTTGTAGGGTCTTAGGGCGCATTCCATAATACGAAAATTTTCTCGAAATGCCTGGTCGGCGCACACTGAGTTTCCGCCAACAGCATATGAAAAAAGCAAATATAAGAGTTCCGGGTTCTTTCTGTAAACAGGGTGAATTCGTGATCACTGGAACAGTGTCCATGTTAACCTTTTGCAAATTTTTTGTTCGCGGCGTATTTATTTTGCAGAATGGCTTCTCACACATTTTTGCCTTGAATCCAATGTCAGTTAAGTTGAATCTGCATTTGTTTAGATTTACTACGACCTTTCATTGATTCTGCGACCACTGTAACTGGACCCCTGTAAGTTCAAATTGACCAGTTGAGGGGCACGGACCCAGATATGGCTACTGACAGGCAAATTCGACAGTATTATTTATATCTCTGTGACCGTGTCAAGATTATTGTTGGAAATGGATAGGCTAGGCACTTCAAAACATTCACTGCAGAGAGGGGTTTTTGCCAGACATAGTCGCGCTTGTTATATACAGGCCACCGGTAAGTGTTGCGTACCCCGGCTATTGTTGCCCATACTCCCTCAGAAATTCAGTGAGTGGCGTCCAGTCAGACGCAATATGCCCAAGTATGTCTGCCCATATTTCACCTGCATCATAGTTCAGTCATTATAGCTCTCTGTACATTTTGACCGTTTCACGTGGGCCGCCAGTTGGCAGAAGCTATGCACGATGCCCTCAACACCCGAAGCCTGTCTTATCCTTCTCAGCAGTGGCTCTCATGCGTCAAAAGTGAACATATTTATTGTTCCTGAACTTTGCCTAGTGCTGCTTCCACTCACTGTACTTCTAGTCCATTTTTCGTCTATGACAGAAAACACTTATACCGTGCAGAATGATAGTTCGTTATGTGCATCAAACCTTATTAGATTGGGTACAGAATCTTCATGAGGAGACAGCGATATCTTTATGGACAGTAAAGCACATTTTGTTCATAGAAGCTGAGGTCGTTTGTAGGACCTGCGGTCCTCACTAAGTGTCCCGCGAACTAGTATTACACCTTCGTAAATCACCGAAGGTATTATCCCATTGCTGATATGGACTGATTCCTGTTAGCAGAAGAGGTCTTCAAAAAACCAAGTGCAGTGCCTGTCCGATTTGCAAGTGGGCCCATTTAACGACGTTGACACAGAAAAGGGCGGAGTATAAAACTGTATACAACGCACGTAGAGGCGGTACTCTGTACTGCCGTCTTATTCTGTAAGAATGTGATACTAATCTGTGGCAAAAGTTAGTGCGCTTTGCAATTATGCACTCGCCAAAGTCGCACATTGTACACGTTAGGTTCGGTTGCGCCTGCGATGTGCGGTTGTATAGGACGTTATTGGCAAGCATATCCGCTAACACATGGGACTTAAGTAACCCCAACCAGTACCCCGTCTGTCTACCAAGGCTGGCTACTTCGGCGAACAAGTCAGTCGTAGGAAATATAATGTAGGACAGTAGAACCGTCAAGTCAATATAAACAGAGCGTATGATATAAATAAATAAATAAATAAATAAGTTTTAATTTAATGCCAGTTTACAGGCATTGTCAAGGGAAGCGATTAAACACAAATCCGACCAGCAGTGAAAAAAACTCCTGAGCTTAAGGCATAAAAATATAGTTGATGGTGGTTTTTGTGGTTTGGAGGGCTCAGGAGAAA
>CACRXP010000596.1:121479-141860 GCA_902702965.1 Spirometra erinaceieuropaei
CTACATGTACTAAAGGGATTTGTGAGTTAATCAGATCTGCAGACGGCGAAGAACATACGCTGGCGTCTGCCATGTCTTCAGTCACGATTTTAGCACCCAGAGACGGTGGGGAGGCCGCAAGCTTTCGCCTTTTAGCACGTGTTCTGCGGGGCATTACAGACAAAAAAAGTTTTTCGTTACAGAAGAAGGATCAAAACGGAAACACGCACTGAGTAGCAAGTATTACTCTTTTTTTACTACGAAAACTAGAAAGCGGTAGTAGGGAAAGGATTCACTTCAATGGATTTTTTACAAAATACGACTATTTTGCCAGACTGTCAAACAAACTGGGAAAAAAAAATTTACCTTATATAGAAAGGCGACTTTTAAAACGGACTCAAGTAAAAAACAGGCATTAATTACTTAAGAATGTCCAGATAAATGCAGAGCTTCACTTATCTTTGAAATTGAGCTGCGCGCCTTGACCTTGACCTCGCAACAACGTTTCCCGTTTATGAAGGCTAACGACAGACAGATCTTCAAATTGGAATTTGAAAAAATAACATACGGTGGACATTGTTGTTGCTATTGTAAAACTTAAGGCGTGTGCTGCACCTATGCCTGACAGTAATGGGCGCAAAACAATTCGTCAAAACAGCTCCTCTTTCCAACTGTTTGAACAGCGGACATAGGAACAAAATAGAACTCTACTCTGGTCACCTGCCGCATTCACTTTGTACAATTGGTGTTGGTTAACGTCTGTCTGCATGGTACTGCTGTTTTGGAAACGTTTTCTGCCAACTTTTAATCGTATTACTATACGTTTGCGTACAGTGAATGTTAGAAGCCGTTTGGTGGAACAGACAGCCAGTTTGTCTACGTTTTCTTGCAGTTGCTGCGCACCGTTTTCAAAGCCAAGTGTTTTTCTAATTTTCGTTTAGCCATAAGTAGGTCGTGCTGAATTCTTCAGTTTGTTTTCAGCATACGCACTCGAATGAGGCTGCATCTCTGTATGCGCCCAATGTCTGTTGATCCCTTTTGCTCCCACGCGCGATGACCACTTTCTTGACGATCGGTTTCCTTTTTAGACAATCGGTTGACGCAAGTTAATAATCCCCTCGGATATGTGGAACTGTGCAAAGTTAATCTCTTTGTTTCTGTTGTGGTGTTTACGGGCTGTTATGATGATTTAGTGTGATTGCAGATACAATAACCAATACACTCATTATTATTAAAATGGCTTGCATCGGTTGGGGAAAACAAGTGGTACAACTGCCTTATATAGGTAGGGTTAGGATCTTCATGGCCAGTCTATGTGTTGTTTTCGTGTACCAATTAGGGTAGGAAATTTCCCTTCAGTGAATGTCGAAAACCCCTTTTAGTTTATTCGGCATATCTGAAGAAATAAGTTTATGCCTTTGAACTCCCTATTTACAACAATTTTTTGTCACTGGTGCAGAAGACAGGCATTGCGCGTGCATTAATTTTCCAACCCCTCTGTCCACAGGATCGTACTCATGACAATTTGTTTGCTTTTAGTTAGTACCTATGCGGTCGGCATAGTGAAGTCATTTTGGTATTTATGTGCTTATGACTGCCTATTTGCAGGTTGTGCATACTATGCGATTGTAACGAAGAAGATTATGAATTTCAGCCCACATACTCATGTGCAAACTTTCGGAACGGACTAAAATTCTTTGTTTAAAGGATTTCCTCCAGGTTTACACGTTAATTTCCCCATTAATTGGACAAAGCAAAATGAAAACTAGAATTCAAGTACCAGAAGGCACCTGGGGTCGCTGTGGGGCCCGGCGACGAGTCAGACCACTCGCAGCTGCGTCATGCATCAGCACGGGGAAGCATACGTGTCTGGCTATCTGGGTGTCTGGGTATTCAAACAGTACCCGTGCTGCTTGTATGTTAGAATTAGTGACGATTCTCGTACTCTCGTTGGCTGATCTGTGGGCTTCAGTGTGGGTCGACTCCTTGCTGGTTGCCGACGCCGGAAGGTTTCTTACGGCCTGACGACATGCTGGCGGCTTGCCCGCAATTACGCCTTGTAGGCGAGACTGATCCTCGGGGCCGAGTTTGCTGTCGCACGTGAAATCCGGGTGACATGAATTGCGCGTCGGGTTCCGGACTGCTTTGGCCTACATAAATAAGAAATATCGGCAAAAATGTATGGATATTACTTTCTGAGTTGGAAACTGACTTGTTTTCGCATAGAAGCAAAGTCACATTTTCCGTTAGTTGCAGCAGCATGCGTCAGTCAGTACGATGTATTAATATTTTCACAGAAGGAATCATAAAAGTCGTCCAAGGCAAGATGTTACATGATTATACCGCTTGGTTTCAGAAGAGCACAAATTAAAATCCAATTTCACTCGGTGCGAAAGTAATTTTAAGGGATGCCTACTGAGGTTTGTTTTAGTGGCGTTTTGAAGAAGACCCAACACAGGAGGCCACAGTCCTTCGCACACACTATGCGGGAGTTTGGTAGTAAATCATGCGCAACCGCGCACAACTCAGGGAAAGAGGTTTAAGTTAGTTAGGTAGGTGGTAAACGGATGTTTTCCGTAGCTTCTGATTTCTTTCGAGTAGGTTGTAAGCTCGCTGCGCCTAAGGCCTTCAAGCCCAGATGCTATGCTCAAAATGCAGTCCTGGAATATTCTAGATAATTTTCAGGAGCAGTATTCATCGAAAAGCGCCAAGGATCGCATGATAGCACGCATAGCAAAAACTGCGACCCTAATCGCATTACATGACTGCGAAAAGTGGTTTACGATGCTCGTCTTCTAAACCTTGAGATCCTCTTCTGTATTTGCCCATCGGATTGGTACTCAGTTCGAATGGTATATACGCGTACCGGAGTCCTGCTTTCGATCTTTAAGACGTGGTCTGATGCGATAGTATATAAAAATTGCTGCCAGTGACTGCTGTTCAGAATGGGCGCATCCTAAAACTAGAGTCCACAGGGGTCCGTTATTGGGCCGCTTTTGCTCAAAATTCATGTAAATGATCGAGTTCGGTAAGCGAAATCGGATAAAGCGCTATTTGCAGGTGATCTTAAACTGCGGAGGCTGATAAAGGAGGCAAAATAGTTTCAGATGCTGCAAGAGGACGTAGAGAATTTGCCCGCATGGGTAGAACAGATGTTTAAAATTCGACGTCAAAAATTGCAATAATACACATAACATCAGTAAGGTGAAGAATAAATGCACCCTCATGACAGTATCTCCTGACAATCAATTATTTAAAACCGTAGATGCATAAGAAGATGTTGGCGTATTCAGTAAAGACGACTTAGGCATCACGACGCAGTGTTCTAAAGTCGCGGCGCGGGTTACATCAATGACGAGCGCGATACGCAGAACGCTTACTACCTCGACTGCAGGTGTCCTTGGCAAGGTATATGGGGCATTTTTGACGCCGCAACTGGAATATGCAGCACGAGCTTGGCGACCGTGGCTTCGGAAGGATAAAGGTTTTCTTGAAGGTGTAAAGTGATGTGCTACAGAGGCTGTTCATGAAATCAAAAATTTTACACGCGAGTAACTCCTACCGCCATGAATCTTCATCCCCTCCACTACAGGCGGGACAGAGATGACCTGATAATAACGCTTCAGTTGTTTAGAGGGCTTGTCTGGGTGTCAACTGGGAAAATCTTTTGCAAGTGGTCTGCTTAAAAAGGAACTGTATCACTCTAACCAATTCTCCTTTCTCTCGCAGAAATTCAGTCGCCAATGGAATTCTTAATCGACGTATATTGTAAACTTCCCCAACGTGAGCGTGTTCAAGAGACATCTGAACAGTCAACTGAACTCCCCAAGCCACATTCATTAGACTACGCAAACGACCACCAGCAAGCGATTTACATGATTTTAACAGTTCATTTTATGTCCATTAACTTTTCCCAGATAAAAATTTCACAGTGCAAATGCAGTAAACGTGTTTTTCGCTGACATATCCTTTTAGATTTATGTTTTTCATTAGTCCTGTGCTTTCTGCACGCCAAAGCTGCCTGTAAAGCTTTGAAAACATGAATGCTTTTCACGCATACCTGCAGCGTTAAAAGAGAGTCTTAATGGCCTCTGTCACTTACTCCAAATATACTGATTGGTAGTGGTTGATGACTGACGCTTAGGTAAACTTAACGGCAGAAACCACCGGTGAGGCCAACCGTCAAAGGTTGTCTCGGAAAACGATCTTGTCAGCATCATTTTAGAAGTGCTCGATGAATACCTTCGATTACCATCTACTAAAGGCAACCCTAGAAGCTCTACTCACGCAACGTGTCCTGTTTCCAACTAGAGTTCGTGGAGGGCAACAGGCCAGTTGTCTGGACCTCGTTTTTACCAAAGATCCTGACAGTATAGACGAGGTGTACTACCTACCCCCGCTCGGTCGAAGTGATCATGTAGTGCTTTTATGGGAGTACTTGCTGTATTCTGAACCGTGTACAAAAGCCAATACTAGGCCAAATATATGGAAAGGGGACTTTCGCCAAATGAGAGCTGAGGCATCACAAAAAGACTGGGATGTTCTCTTCTCCGGAAACGTTAACGAGGACTGGAATTTATTCAAGGATCGTTTACTGCATCTAATGAAGAACCACTGTCCCTTATCAAAGCCTAGGATATCCAACCGCCCTCAGTGGCTAACACGAGAAATCAAAAAGGAGATCAACAAGAAAGGAAGGTTATGGAAGAAATTTCGCAAGAACAACAACAATGTAGCGTTTACAGAATACAAAGTTCAAAGAAATAAGGTGAAAAGTCTGATTTTCAGGAGGCGACGAGGTTTTGAGAGTAATTTGCTCCACCAAGCCGTTAAAAATCCGAAATTGCTCTACAGCTATTTGCGGAAAAGCACACGTAACAGGAATCCTATTCCTGCTATGAGGGGTGATGACGGCTCGGAGATATCGGACAGTACAAATAAGGCTGAGCACTTTTCTCAATTTTTCCGATCCGTTTTCACAAGAGAAGCAGAATTTACCCCATCTAATTCTGAGAACATGAGAGATCCCACTATCGAAAATATTGTGTTTCGAGAAGAAGCGATTTTTGAAGAACTGAAGAGCTTGAAGGAATGTAAATCTCCCGGTCCGGACGAGATCCCAGCAAAGCTGCTCCTTGAGCTTGCCCAACAGCTGGCCAATCCACTATCCTTTCTGTGCCAGAAATCGTTTGATGCTGGAATTCTTCCCACAGACTGGAAGACGGCCCACATTACACCCCTTTACAAAAGCGGTAGTCGTGCTCAGGCGACAAACTACAGACCCGTCAGTCTGACATCAATCTGCTGCAAAGTGGTGGAGAAAACCATCAAAAAGGAGTTGATGACTTACTTGGAAACCCACAACCTCTTGTCCAATGCACAATATGGTTTCCGTAGGGGAAGATCATGTGTTACGAACTTGCTATACACAATGCAAAGTTGGACACGAGCACTGGACGCAAAACACACCGTGCATGTTGCCTATATTGATTTTCGGAAGGCGTTTGACAGTGTTCCGCACCAGCGTCTCCTACACAAGTTGAGAATTATGGGCATCGGTGGCAAACTTCTCAAATGGATCGAAAATTTCCTTGTCGGCCGTTCCCAAATTGTCTGCGTAGAACAACAGCAATCAAGGTGCACATTCATAGAGAGTGGGGTCCCACAAGGCTCGGTGCTCGGACCAACCCTCTTTCTCTTGTTCATCAATGATTGTGTAGATGGGTTGGACTGTGATTGCGCCATGTTTGCGGACGACATAAAAATCTGGAAAGTCATCCAGAATGCTGCCGATGAGATCAACTTCCAAGAAAATCTTTGTCGATTGGACGAGTGGTCCCGCAAATGGATCTTGTCCTTCAATTTGAACAAATCCACCATTCTGCGCCTCGGAAATCAGAGCCCAGGTACGCGGCAATACCATCTGAACGGAACGCCACTCCGAGAAGCAGAAACTCAGAAGGATCTCGGAGTTTGGGTTGCAGACAGCCTAAAGCCTTCTACACAATGCTGTAAGGCGGCCAAGGTCGCAACTTCAATGCTATATGCCATGAAGCGGGCATTCGCAGTTTTCGATGAAGACTGCTTCTCCATAGTCTTCGGCACATTTGTAAGGCCGCATCTCGAATATGAAATTCAGGCCTGGAGACCGTGGACGCATCAGGATTACAATCTGCTCGAAAGGGTGCAGAGGCGAGCAACAAAATTAATAAGAGTTCAACGTGCACTGTCATACGAGATCCGTTACACTAACCTTAATCGCTTTCCTCTGAATTATAGGCTGTTGCGCGGAGACTTAATACAAACTTTCCGTATCGTGCGTGGCTTGGACTGCACCCTTCGGTGCGACGACTTTTTCCAACTCGCCATTACAACTAACCTTCGGGGACATCCCTTCAAGCTACGTGCACCCCAGGGTAAATTTTATGTGAGAAAATATTTCTTCTCCAACCGTGTCGTGGAACCGTGGAATAACCTACTCGAGACGGTTGTTCTGTCTCAATCTGTGGAGGCATTTAAATGTCGCCTTGACAGATATATGTTGCAGCAACAAGCGGACTAGGTGACTTTTTAGCCATGTGACTAGTGACATATGTGAACCAATGTATGCATTCACTTAATGCTGTAATTTCTTCCCATTTTTGCTTGTTTATCGATTTTTTTATGTACAAATAGGGAGTTCAAAGGCGTAAGCCTATTTCCCTCAAATACACTGACTGACTGACATATCTACGACCGGAATTGCATTTAAAACTCCGCACTTAATAGTCTTCAAGAACAGTAATTTATCCTTTGACTGCTGGGTCAGTTACTTAGAGAAGCTTTTTAGGATATAGAGGCAAGTCTCTTCGCCCGCTGTCGAGCAATATTAAATTGATTAGTTTTGTAGCGTGCGGTCTCCCCTTGTGCTGTTTTACGAAAAGTTATAATAACAGTCCACGTAAATGTGATTTCACTCTTTGCGCATAATTTAAAACGGCCTTCCTGACCCCTGCGTGTCGCCCAGTAAAAACCTTTGCTATCCTTTCTGAATTGTAGATTTTTGCAAAGTAAACTTTAGGAAGCTTACACGTTCGAAGCTGGCCTCATATTTTACGCGCAGTTGACGGGCAGGGCCCTTTACCTGCTGAAATATTCTGGCGACTTCATATGGATCAACAACGTTTAGGCTGCTGTTCAAGTGGGCTGAGTACACATTTGAAGTTGACTTTTGCCCTTTGTCTAGAGCTAGCCAGTTTGCGTCTAGTTCTGTTGTATTACAGTTAAGGCTGGGATTTTAATCTACTCGTGACCTTTGCATGCCCTTAGTCGGGAGAATTTTGTGAAAGAGGACCAAACTAGTTATTATAAAAGCAATTTGGTCCACTTTTATAGTGTGAGGGCTCTAGAACTTAATGGGAAACACCCGCCATTTAATGGAAACATTGTTCCAAAACCGGACGGAGCCTAGTTGTTACAGCCAGTCCTAGGAAAACAAATTACTTACTTCACGAGGCCTTTACTTACAGAATGGAAGCGTATAGCACTAGACTCCCTGTCAACGTTACTCAGACTGTCAGTCAATAATGGAACAAACGGTAAATTGCAGTGTTCGGAACTGAAGACCACCTTGTTAAATACTTTTAATATACCTATGAGTAGAAGCTCCCCAGAAAATATCGAAATCTATCTCTATATTATAGTAACAAAATAATCCCGAACAGTCTGTTGCGATACGCTAGTAGCCTGCAACGTGAATGGATTCGGTTATATCAGGCAATTTCAATGGGGCCAGAATCCTGTAGGCAAAAACATAGTAATTCTTCTGACTAGAACGACGAACTCGAACCCTGCCGGATGGGATGGGCTCGATAAAGGCGACTAACATGTCGTGCCACACCAGATTACGTGTTCCACATGTAACTGAGGCGTGCGCATTCTCAAATGAGAACTTCCACCAGACATACGTTGTCGGCAACTTTCGCCACACGCGATTTACATGAGTTTGGTATGATGTGCCATTGATATTTGTCCCGTATGCACGTGTGACCGGACAAGATCATTTATAGCCAAGTCAACTTTTTCAGCAGTCAGAGCAAAATGTTGTGAGGGTTTTGGGCGGTATCATTTTGATTGAGACATTTAAGCATACATATACGAGTATGGAGATCCCCACGGTGTCAGGCTGTTCGGTAACAACATAGTTAGGAGAGGTGCATGTGACGGTCATATTTCGGAATTCCAGGCACTGGTTCCCCGATCGCAGCGCGACGTATTCACAATTGATTGGCGGGGTCGATGGACACAGGAATTAGACGATTACAGTTTCTATGGGCGAAAGGTGCGATGTTCGTGATAGGCGTAAGATGGGCAGATTCTCCTAGTTGAAAATGCTGGCTGTGATGATGGTGACTTGTACGGTGGGAGGTTAGATTATTTTCTCGACGTCGCACTGGGTACAGGGATTTCCGAAGGGGACTGTATGCGTGCTAAATGATCGTCGACAATGTGGGCAACAGTCTTATACGTTCTCAGTTTCTTGTTGAGAAGGATAGGGCGTCATTTATAGTCGAAGCTTGGTTGGCTTTGGAGTTCACATTAACGATTGCGACACCAATATTGATGTTGTTTGGCAATGCTCCGCCCTAGCATGCGAATTTTCCCACCCATGCGAGGCCAATGTCACTAATATTGATCATAGGCTCGGTTTAGTCAGCATCTGCGTCATTTGATACATGACCAATGCCGCCCATGTGCTGATGGTTAGTTCTGTAGCGACTAAACGGTGATGGTGTACGCTCGGTTCGCCACAACTTCAGGTCATATCCCATGTTGATAGAAGCAGGACGCCATTTGGTTAGGACACTTTATTCTGTACAGAATAGTGAAGGGGACATTTGGTAACCGGACGAGGATGCGTTCGGTGCCGCGGAGGCGGCGTCCGCGAGAGCGACGGACCCTGTGTCGCCGAAGGTCGCCGCTGCAAAAGTGTCGTGACAGATTGTTTACGCTAGTGTTCTGGGCTGTTTCTGCCTGTCTTACCAATCAGCGATAGTAGGTGCGTTGATTGGCTCCGAGTCCATGCGAGGGTTGTGAGAAGCCTCGCATGGTGCAGGCAGAGAATCGACCGAATGCGTGGTGCAGAAAGTGAATTGCAACGAGACAAATCGAAGCCGGGCAGACGTGCGTGCCATAGCAGGCTATCGCTAGGACGTAGGTGCAGGCACCAGCGAGAGGAGCGACGTAGCCATTATGGCTGTCCACTACAATTTGGAGTTTGAGGAGTGGGAGGCAAAAAGGTATACGTCCCGCTAAATGTCCCCCTCCTCCTTCTGCTCTTCCCTCCCTCTCCTCTTCCTCCTCCGTAGTGGTGTTTGGCGCATAGTCATATGTAGCCACAAGGTCATGATAACCGTTCGTTAAAACTGTCATAGGGGTCCTAGTGAGTCAGACTGAACATTTTTTCACATATCGGGTGGCCTTTTAATTTTCCGCCAGTTCTGACGAAATGTGGCCGCCAGCTAGACAGCGAACTGGAGACTGTACAGTGCAGAATCTCTGGTCTGATCATCTCTCTCTGTAAGCCACTTAGGGCATTTTTTCTGCATAATTTTCCGGGGCCCATCGAGCTTCATTGTGGTATAGGCTGGACGGTGTTCCTGTTTTAAATGTGCGTTCAGGCGATTGACTCTGACTCGCGAAACATCTTTTTACCACTGCTGGAAAGACAGATTTCGTGGGAGTTGTCGCAGACTTATAAATTTTCTTTGTGCTTTGTAAATGAGTAATGGTAATATTATTAAAACCGTCAGGGGTTTGCCCTTGTCCCATTTTTTTAGAACGATGAACTAGGTTCTGCATTTAATTGAGGGTCACTTAATTTGTCAATGTTTTCTCGAAGGGAAAAGTGTTTGATTTACTTCGATTGTCTCCCGCAAGAAAACTGAGTGCTCGGAGCCGGCTTTTTTCTCCACTTGATGAAGGCGTCTACTGACTCCTCGCTGATTCCTAATTGACGATTGTGAGCACCACTGTCGTGAATAGTCGAACGTTCTAGAATCTGCTGCTTTTCCGACAACAGGCTTGCGCGGTCTTAGTTGATCAGCGGCGCAGTTCCTTTGTTTTTTGGCTTGAGAGACGTAAACTACTGTACTGACATCGAATAAGTTTTCATCTCACTACGGTCGGTGTATCCTCGCAAGTTGGCCAACCATTCGACATCTCCCTCAAACTTCGCCGAAATAAACTTTCTTATCTGATGAATGTGGCGTTATTAATGTTGGTCCTACTTCTGGCCTAGTTAATGATTAGAATGTATCTCAAGTACGACAAGATAACAAAAGAGCCCTTTCCAGCAGCAGAGGGGAAGTATGAATATTTCACTTCACGCCCAAACGATAACGTGTAGTGCACGAAACGAAGCGTCAGAGAGTAGCTTGCATGTGTCGATATCTTTTCCTTTTACATCCGCTGGGGCCAAGGATGAGATTTACCGGTGGCTTCTTGTTCATCCTCGTAAATGTTGACAGTTCGACCGTCGATTTCAACGATGTTCATCGTGTGTTCCACAACAAGTTGCAGCAGGCACGGAAATTTGCGCGTGAAATAATTTATAGTGATAGTAGACTTGCGCAGCATCTACCGCACTTTCCCTTCCCCTTTCTCCACCTGAAGCCGGTGTCAGGATAGAGCCAAGAGGAGCAGAGGCGGGGGAGAGCAGGTGGATGGCGTGGTCGAGACCGCACCCTGGTGTTCCACTCCACACCCCTGCTCCACAAAGCAAATGACCAGGTTTTTGACCAACAACAACACAAAACCCTCAACAGAGGTCGCAAGGACGAGGATGATGACTGGGCAGCCATGCCTACTACCTGTGTACGCAGCAGGAGCGCGGCTATCGGCAGGGACCCAGGTGTCAGGGAACTGCCAGCGCATGCCAGGCTGTGAGGGTGATTGTTGGCCGATACTGACATAGTACACGCCTCCAGACCTTTTGACCTATAAGGGCAGCACGTGGCACTACACTTAGCCTAGGCCGTCACCCGTCAAGGTTGGGTAACCAAATAGTCGTCGACTGAGAGACACTACCCATAAAGCACACACACAAACACTCTTCTCACATGCATCAGAATGTCACAGATAGCTTGAGAAGGGGTCGTGACAGCCTGGCTCTCAACCCACCAGTCCGCCACTTCACACAACACGCACAACTGGGCAGACTGCGTGAACTGAGTTGGGGCGTCAGTCAGCTGTCGTCCGAGCCAGGACGCTCGACGCACCGTCTTCGTCTCAGACTCCGAATTCACAGGCAGACTAGGAGCCCCATGGAAACGGAGCCGAGAGGCACACTTCCCACTTGCGTGGGAGGTGGCAGTTGGGTGATTGCGGTGGGTGTTGTTGATGTGAGGTGAGATGCTGGTGAGGGAGGATGTGATGGTGTGACGCAGTCGGCGGTTTTAAGCCGCAGGTTTACATGGACGCACATGTGGCCTTATAGAGCCATGCGGTGAAAAATGTGCGAGCGAGATTTCGATAGTGATGGTAAATGCGGCGGGTGTAGGTTGGTGCTCCTGGCATTGGTTCGTCAGTCTCCGTGCGATGAATTCGCAAGTGAAGGCCGATGTGTGGGGTGAAGGTGCGAGAGCAATGTGGACAGGTATAGACCGGGACCTCATCACTGGTGTTGACGGTGGTGGTGTAAGTTTGTCAGGATTACGTGTATTGTTGATGGGCATGCCAGACGCCAACATGACAGAGGTTGAGGCGGTGATGGAGGAGGAGGAGGAGGAGGAGGAGGAGGAGGAGGAGGAGGATGGTAGTGGTGGTTCGGGAGGGCAGTCAACGTTATCTGACGATGTGGGAGCCGACGTTTGGTGCTGTTCGAGTGCTGCAGTTGGTCCGGAGGTGTCTAGGAAGTCTAATTGGCGCTCGGAATGTCTGTTGACATCAAGGACAGGTTGGAGGCGGTGGGGTGTTGACGTTGTGAGGCGACGGCGGCCATTTGGATTTGCGTGTCTCACGTTTGGCGGTGATGCGGATGGCTTCGAAGATTGCTGCCCCTGTCTTCAATGTTCTCCTCCACGTAGGCCGGTCTCGGGTGAGATCTTCCGTTTGCCGAGTTGATCTGCAGGCACTTCAGGGAGGTTTTCATAGCATCCTTGTAGCGCCGGACTTGACCTCCTTGTCGGCGTGAACCCATCGAGACATCTCCGTTGAAGAGTCGTTTGGGTAGCCTCTCGTCATCCGTCCGTATGAGATGGTCACTCCAGCGTAGTTGTCTCAAAAAGAGCGTAGATGTTGAGGATTCTCTTCCGCCCCAGTACTTCCGTATCCGGGGTCCGGTCATGCCACCGCAGCTTCAGTATTCGACGAAGAAAACTGAAGTGGAAGTGGCTGGGTCTGCATGCCTGATTCATGTACACCGTCCACGTCTCTGCCCCATACAGCAACGTCAGGAGGATGACGGCCCTATACATCTTCAGTTTCATACTGAGCTGAAGACCATGACGATTCCAAACTGTGTTTTGAAGACGGGTAAAGGCTTGACTGGCCTTGGAAATCCGGCGGGCCACTTCATCGTCGATTTTGGCGCAGCAGAAGAGGGCGCTGCCCAGATACGTGAAGTTATCCACCACTTGCAGTTGGGCTCCGTTCACGCTGATTTGCGGCGCATTGTGGGCAGTGCCGGGTGGCGGTTGGTGCATGACCGTGGTCATCTCCGTATTGATGATCAGGCCGAAGTTCTCGCAGTCGCCGGAGATGAGATCCATGCTCCTTTGCATGTCTCCTTCAGCAGTTGCATCGAGGGCGCAGTCATAGTCGTTCACAGCGCCCCTAACACATGCCTACTGGTTGAGCACTGAATTCCACAGCCCCCCCCCCTCTGTATTTGCCAAACGAACTGCACTCCTCACCAGTAACCTGTGAATGGGTTCGTCCAAATGGGCAATGCAGGACTAAACTGGATTCTTGCAGGCCATATCGGAGTGCGCACTATAACAAAAGCCAACATTCTGAGTGCGGTTGCAGGCCCATGTCGCGCCAATTTGAATCCCTGCCGCCTCTCCCCTCATTGTTTTTTGGGTTAAATCCTGGTCAAGTGTTTGTTTTGAACCAGGGGAATGTGAAGTGGAACGCCTAGGTGCGGGTTCATTCGCCTTGCTAGTCACCTGCGCCCTCCCACTCCTTCGGTCCTCTTGACTTTGTCTTGACACCGGGTCCCCGTGGTGCAAGTCACCGTGCTTGTTCTCACCCTTCTGCGGAGCACACGGTCGACATCGTCGGTAACGACGGCCGAACTATCGTACATGGGAATCTCTCCCTCCAGATGAGTGACCTTAACACGTAAAACTTTGACTGTTTCCCACGTATCTGTTTCGATTTCCCCTCGTTAGTACTATGCTACGGAAACATGCAGCATGGATTGGGGGGATGATATCGTTTAAGACAGATGAGGGGACCCATCCCACCTTCCACCCTTCGTTTCTGCGCACGCCCTGGTTCAAAGGCCTGTCCTTTATGTGCTACAGTGAACAAGCTACTAACGGTGTAGATATTATGTTGAAAGTGTTAGTTGTTTGAGATGGGCAAAATACATTTGTGTGAAATACTAGAGCAAACATTTATGCAGAATACAAAAAGTTGTTTGTGTATTAACGTCTTCATCCTATCTAGGAAAGCAAAGTGAATTAACCAGAGAAGTGCAAATATATCTGCGATAAAGTTGTCGTACGTACATGGTCACCAATTTATCACATCATGCCTCGCAAAAATGGTCTACATGCAGGATATTTGAGTTGTGTGAAATCTAATCAGACTAGACTATCTGGAATAAAGCTTGCTGTGTGCTGACAGAACAGATGCGGTAGTTATGCGGAGATATTAAGGCCAAAAAGATGCCACTATACGGATGCTACCAGCATGCAACAGCCTTTACTGCAATTAAGCGGGCTTAGTCAAACATCTCATCGACGGAAACTTAGTGGTTGATTATTCCAAGTTCTCCGACTAGAGGTTCCGGCGGATTATTATCCGCCTGAGGTCGCCATAATAATGGGAGTATAACACCCGATTCTGGTCACGCATCCTACAAGTCTTCTGTGTGCAAATACACGTAGGATAAAGTACTTGCATAATAAGTGAAAACGTTAGCAATTTGTGCTCGATTCTCCCTTTTATTCGATCGCAGTGTCTAACAAATGTGATGTAAAGCGTAAAATGTTAGTAAACGCTATTCAAAAAGTGTGTAGGAGACCCCAGCGATTGCGGTAATGCTGCCGGAACTAGGGAGTGGTTTGTCCTCGGGGTCAGCAACGGATAACCTTAGGACCCTGTCTAACGGGAATGGTGGTAATAAGGGTTATACGGGTGAGGCTTTCGGACGCACACAAAAGGGAATAGAGAAATAAATAGTGAGAAAAAGTGCAAAATAGCATCGAAAGCCTTCTAATGTGTGTAGAATGTAAACAGTAAGTAAGCGCACGATTTCGAAAAGCTAACCAAAACCCGAAGTCTGGGTAGCTCAGGTTCCATGGGAAATAGCAGTCAATCGGAATGGGCCGCAGGGGGTTACTAGACGTGCAAATAACGCAGTTCGAGAGCTATACCAGGAGACGCAATAAATGTCAATAATTTACTAAAAGTGCAAAATAAAGAACAAGAAAGAAGTATGGAAAGATAAGCTAAGTGACAGTGAAAAAGATTGAAAAGAAAAGACAAGTCGAATAATGAAAACAGGGATGGCTTACAAATAGATATATAGGTACATGTAATGGAAATAAGTCATGGTAAGTATCGAAGATTTCGGCATCATAGATAGATTTCCACCCTGAATATTAAAACATATAAAGACAGTCTCTCCATGTAGATATAAACATCGGTATATGTAGGTGAAAGGTAGTTGCAATAGTTAGAAATAACAACTGCTATTTCTATCGGTTTATTAATAACCCGTAAAGTAATTTCTTTTTCAACGCAGATTACCGTAAATCAAAGTCGAAATTTTGCGGACAAAACCACAGGCCGCCATACCAATACAATTGAAGCGTATTGGAGCCGCCTGAAAAGAAGATCACATGAAGACGGCCCTGTGTCAGGCCGAGCTGTCTGGACCCACATCGACGAGAAACAATATCGTCTGTGTTTTGGACTCGACGCCGCCGGCCTAAAACAAGCGCGGGAAACCCTCCTGTCCTACATGGCGGTGTATCCCGTGAAGCAGCCAAACAATTGATAGTCCTATGGAGCTGGTGAACAAAAGCCAATTCGCTCAGCTGTAAGAATTTTCTTATGTATAAAGTAATGTCACAATACTCAGTCTTTGGCATGTCATCGATCGCGGACAAAACTTTCGCATTGCACCTAACATTTAAGAATTTTCATGTGTATAAAGTGACCTCAAAATATTATCTCTTTGGAATCTCGCTGATCGCGGACAAAACGTTCGCGTGACATCTAACACTTTCGGGTTGCGGAGCACGATAATGAGCCTATATTGACATTTATGCAGCGCCTGGTTCTTGGGGCGGTTGTCTGCAAGGTCAATTGCGCAGGCCTGTGAAGCACGCAGGCCAAGCGTAGTTGGTACATGGGAGAAAACACAATCGAATAAGCCTACTTATGTAAATGCAGTAGCCAGTCTTGTGTAATACCAGGCCTACCCCGGAGACAAACCATTCCCTTACCGGGAATCCGTTTTAGGATACATTCGAACATTCCTCAGTCTAGCCTGTCTGACGCGCACGAGCCTATCACGAAGCGCTTATAGTCATGGTTTGGGAAGCTGCCGACTAATGATATAACTCAGTCCACGCGGCAAGCGTAGCATAATGGCTGGAGGACCGAGTTAGGCCCGGTAGCAGGGCCTTCATGACACTCACAAGAACTGAACTGTCCCCGTGCAGGCCTGACAAATGCCACGAAAAGAAGGTCGTGTGTGGCATGTGTAGACGCGTTGGCTGACTTTGCCAATCACCGTGCCCGAGCCTCTCTCTGGTCGTCTTGACACCGTCTTGCGATGGGTGTTACGCACAATCCACACGGCATGCGGTGGACGTCGTTATGGGCGACGGACGAACAATCGTCTAGTGTTCCACCGCATGAGCACTAGATGTCCCAGTAATAGGGGAATGCATGGCCATGGTGAGAGAGTACGGAACTCCCCATACAGTAAGGTCTTTGGCTATATTCTCTATGAGTGAGTCGATCGAATTTATACAAAAATTAGTAAAAAATTACACATAACCACTAATCACGAATCTGAAACAGTGGCCAAAATACTGGGAAGGGCGGCGGGGAGAGGTGACGACCAGAGATTTGCCTGAATTTATTTATCATCGCCAATCGGCATATATCGAGGTTCATAGGCCAGATGTGGCAGATAAAACGCAGGGGGAAAAAGGGGGTCACCCTGTGCGTAGGCAGAAGTCTCCGACTACAGTTTCTGTGGTACTCGAGAGTAAGAGCGTAGATTTTAAAAAAGAGGAAGGGGGTGCATATACGCAAATGCCAATAAGGGGCAGATATTTGCCAATTCACATAGAATGATTGATCTTGGATAAAAGCCGTTCACAAAACAGTCACTGATCAGAGTACAGAGATTGGAAGTGCGCTGATAGGAATAGCGGGTGGAGAGGGAGACTTCCGGTTGCTGGTGGTAATGAGCTCCTCCCATGGAATAAAGTTTCGATACAGTTGTCTGCCCGCTCGTGCATTGGCAATATCCAGAAGCTGCTGAAGAAAACGCGGATCACGGACGATGCCGAGGTGATCGGCGCTCGGCAGCACAGTGTAGCGGACATCTTTCCACCGGCTGCAGACAGCGAGGCTGCGCTCGTTGACGGTCCCATCACCGTCGTCGAATAGAATAGTGGGTGATTGGTCGGGAAAGGGACTAACGAAGGTGCTCGGTGGGGCGTAGACCATGGCTGCAGCTGTGCTGACATTCGAACCGTGGACGCAGTAGACCTCGTCCACACCAGTCGGCCCAGTGGTACCGTCAACGAGGTCACGGGTGTTCATGTACATCTGAAAGCCTATAAGGCATGGCAGGTGGGAAAGGAAAGGAGGCCACACATGACACAAACGGTGGTGCAAGGTCTGAGAGCTTTGGAAAAATACATAAATCAACGCATTCCACAAGGAGGTCGATTTAACTGAGGTCCTAGTTCGGCCAACAATTATTTAAATTCGTTACTGTGCGGTAGTCTGCTGTCTTGGAACCGAGAACGATCATGTCTATGCACATGGCCTTCGGAGGCTGC
The DNA here is from genome assembly GCA_902702965.1 of Spirometra erinaceieuropaei. Classification (NCBI taxonomy): domain Eukaryota; kingdom Metazoa; phylum Platyhelminthes; class Cestoda; order Diphyllobothriidea; family Diphyllobothriidae; genus Spirometra; species Spirometra erinaceieuropaei. The sequence goes on from CACRXP010000596.1 coordinate 138,699, forward strand.
GGGCAACTCCGTGGGTGGCCGACGACGCGAAATTCGCAAGCGACCACATCCGCCGCGTGTCCGGCGGAATGGATGCTGCACCGATGGTTTGCTCGCAAAGTAGCTTATAGTGAGGCACTCTTCCACCCTCACCCACCTTACTTTGATGGCAAGACAATGTAATCATGACCGAAAGCAGTAACTGCCAAAGCTAAACGGAATAGGGCAGACTTTCACAGAGGGCAACCTGGATCTCACGTGCGTTTTTGCCGGCCGCCTGTAAAAACTACGCTCAATAAAAGCGGCTACTGAAGCGTTGCGCATTTTTCCAATGGTTTTCGGTGCACTTAGAAACTTGAATGTACTTTGTAGAACATGCGTACAAAGATATCATTCCGTGTATCCACTTGGTAGTCAATCACGTCTTCTTCAAAGTCCATACTCATAAAGCGATTTGTTTTGCCTTCAAAAGGTGTTTCGATTCCCCAATAAGTCTTGGCCCGACCTGCCATTGCACCTGCATTTAGGGTTTTCAAGCTACAAGCTGTATACTTTCTGTGCGGGAAAAATTATATACTCCTCTGCGACGCCGTGAATACATCGGTCAGATGTGGTTATGTAGCCCCACCTGAAGTAAACGAACCCCAGCCACCTGTAATACGAGACCGGTGGTAATAGGGGGCTGCTACAGGTGGGGCCAAGGAACGCACAGCCAACGAGGTCAAGTAGTTGTATGTAAAAGAAAAGCTATTGGGAGTGCGCGGCTGTACTTTGAGTGGTTGAGAAATAGTTGCCCTGACCCATAACCCTGATCCCGAACTCTAACCGCTAACCCTAACCCCTAGCCCCAACCCCAACAGTATTGTGTCCATCAGATGGGGCTACATAGCCATAGCGCTCATAAAATACCCCAACGGGTGTAGATTATGTTGCGCAATTCACAAGGAGCATTAATAAACGGACAGCTGTGATGCTGTTTGAATGGACTCTTTACGGGCTTTCAAAGGTCATATTATCAAAAAATTTTCCAGAACCCAAAATTACCCCTTTTCGAGTGTACATCTTGAAGAAGACGTGATTTGCCGCAAAGGATATTTTTGAATACTATCCCTACAAAATATGTTCTAATTTCGAAGTGCATCTAAAATAAATTGGGAAAATGGATACTACCTAAGCTGTCACGCTAAGTCGAGTGTAGTTTTCACAGGCGGCCGGCAAGGAGCGCATTTAAAAAGCCTGCATCCTGGGGGTGACTGAAACACCTTGGGAGTCTGGCGCATGATAATTAGTATTAAAATCTTACTTAAGTAATTTTTTCTGATTGTAAACGTTTTTGAAAATATCGGTAAATCGTATTGACTCAACTATGAAAAAGTCGTCGCCTCAGTGGGATTCGAACTCACGCAGTAAGGGGAAGGCTTTAGTACAGCCAACGCTTCAACCACCTGAGCTACGAGGCCCCTATCGGGCGACGCGAGGTTAATCCCCTTTGGGTAAAGTTTAGACGTCCAGCCTACTGCAACGTCTGGGATCCACCAAATCTGATACAGTAAGCTGACTGCTCAAGCAGGATTTCCTAAGCAATCCACCTAGATTCCACCAGATGACTACTAGGCTCAAGTAATTCATAGATGTCGGTAAACATTTCACGAGATGGGTCAATTACTGTAGGTTGGCGATATTCTTGGACAAATTTCTCATGATGTCTGACGCATATAAGGGTACTCTTTAGCGAAATCGATCTCGTTTTCCGTAATCATAGCAGGGCATACTTTTGGTTTCCGGAGTAAACAGAACTGTCACAGTTTCATTCTCCTTAGATGGAAAGAAGGGTTAGGAAGTGGCGACTAACTCGTCCGCACACCGTTGCCAACCTTTTATTCTCAGGCTCCAGAATGCCTACCCCGCTCGGGCCGATTAGATTTCTACCTCGATATGTTGCGGATGCAAGTGCCGTGGAAGCACACAAGGACAGTTGGTAGGTCGGTCGGCAGAACACCTACTAAGGTGTGTCTGGCGAATGGAAAACAAGGTGCCGAGAAGTTGCGCGGGGGGAGCACCTGGTGGGCACTGGTCCAGCTATTGATCCGATGCTGGTCAGAAGGAGTGAGGTATTTGCAAATATGCGGGTCCTCTCATTAACCTTGTAGCGCCCTGTTAGTCTGGAGATTTCATCATCTCTCGTCCCCCCCCCCCACACTAGCCACGTCCACCACAATGGCTCAATCGATTCGGCAGTTAGTTCATTGTATCTGCATTCCTTATACTCATTCCGTGCATTGACTGATCTCGCCTCCAATCATCTTACCGTCGGAGCCAGGTGAGTCAGGGAGGGGGGGTGCGGTAGATGCTTCGAAAGTCTGTCTCCGTGAGGACACTGTCTTTCGCAACGGTCGAACTTCCGTGCTGTCTGAACGTTATGCTACAACTACGCAACGATCGTGTGAAGCCGGAATAGACATCAAAAAATTCTACCTCGCCTTCTTCAAATTAAAACACGATGCAAACGAATCCCAAGCAGTACTCGGATTTTTCTAGAACAGTTTTCATTATAGCAGATTAGTAATCAGCCATCGGGGGCGCATCGCAGACGTTATCTTATGATGTTCCCAAACATAGCGACAGATTTCTGACGTTAAGCAGGTCTGAACGCACTAGTTGAGTGTCCTGAAATTCGGTTCACCGACTACCTGCAAGAAGTAACAGCGAGGGGTTTGGCTTTTCTTGGGGTTGCCTAGCGTTTGTAGTGTGGTTTACGGCAAAATTCAATCATCAGGTGTGGCCTTATAGTTACCCCCGAAAGGATAGAGCGAGCATGATGTTGATTCTTTGCGATAGGACTTATGCTGTTCAGTCGTCCAAGAATTTCCATCTGGAAACTTCAAACTTAAATAGGAATGTCGATTAAAACCCAAGTTCGCTTTAGATTAAAATCGATTCTGGGGGATTTTTGCATGAAACATACTGCAGAATCCTCTAAAGGACTTAAAAGTGTCTGTGGACATTGCTTATCGACAGATGGTTGCAGTAGACAGGGCCAAAAATGGGCAAAGTGTGTGTGTGTGTGTGCGTGTATGTTGCTCGATTTTGACGGATCATCAGAAGTTGTGGCACACAGATCTTTGATTGTCAAAAATAGAAAAAGAACAAATTTGCAGTGAGAGAAAATTGATCGTATGCAAT
>CACRXP010000596.1:176158-187285 GCA_902702965.1 Spirometra erinaceieuropaei
CAGACAGCTAAGAGGCGACCTTATACAAACATTCCGTATACTGCGCGGCCAGGACTGCTGTCTCGTACCTACTGATTTCTTTGAGTTAGCGACCACAACGAACCTCCGAGGTCATCCACTTAAACTACGCGTAACTGGCGCAAAGCTGGACACTCGGAAGTTCTTCTTTTCAAACAGAGTGATCGAGGCCTGGAATGCTCTGCCTGCAGGTGTCGTCATGTCCACCTCCGTCGAGGCTTTTAAGCGCAACTTGGACCAGATTGCCACCAATCGTCACAATGCCACCTGGCAGATTGTCTAGCATTTCGTTCGAACAGTTTATTAATGTTGTTATATTACTTCCTATATTTCAGTAACGTTTGTTTTTTTTAATATTGTCCCATGTCTGTTAAATGTGTGTTGGCATTCAATTCGTCTCCCTCCGAAACTGAGATAGCACCAACTATCCCTAGACAGACTACTGTACAGCACATTTAGTAACGTTAATGTTTTTAACTCTTGGAACAATTCGTTTATCTGTCTGGCTTACAAAACGTTGCCAATCTGAAGAAACTCTGTAGCCGTTTGATGTTTCAATTTTCAAATTTTTTTTTATTGTTCGCCTCCTTGTAACAAATAGGGAGTTCAAAGGTTTAACACCTACATTTCCCTCAAATAAACTGAACTGAACTGAACTGAAGCCCGAATGACACGATGCGAATGAACGCGGAACGATGTCCCACGCGCACCAGTTTTACGAACCCGCTTCAGTTCTTTTTCGCTGAAAGGCACACTTTAGAAGTTCTGTCAACGTCTTTCGCGCCCCGATTAGGCGCACAGCCGTCTGAAAGTCAACTGGCCGTGCAGACAGACCCACAGTTGAACATGGGTACCCAGGTCGTCCAATTTGGGAGCTGGCACGATCAAGGTGATAAATCGGAGCGATAACTTTAGAGATAAAACCAAATTGTAGGAGGCTGATTGTACATCTCCCTTTTCCTCCAATAGGGCGGACTCTTGACTTTTTAATCTACTTGTTAGCCAATGTGTTGCGTAAGCTACGGAATACCTACTTCCTTCAACTTGACAGTGGCTGGTGCCCACCACTGATAGGAACTGAACGATTAACACAATAGGCCGTAAAAACAGTTGGCGGGGAGGACAAGAGGAGGAGTGGCGAATGCGATAACGGAGCCGGAAATATGAACTTCCGAAAAACAGTCAGCTGTCAAGGCCAGTTAGGAGAATGGTGATGAGTCAAGCGACTGCGGTTATGTCCGACTTAGACACCCTCAATGTTGATTCGCACGCTAATCTCTATGCAGTTTAAACTATTGCTGTAGATATGCAGAGGTCCGCCCTTCGCTTTTCCGGCGTTGACGACCGTATATCGGGGATTGAAAAACCAAATGACATTTTGACGGGATATGTTCAGCCAGCTTTCGGGTTAACCGCCTGTCGCTTTCAGAAAGGAGAGGCACTGGGCCTAGTGAAGTAGCGCTGAGCTCGGTGAATGGACAGTGGACAGTGTACAAACCACCGCAGTAGCCCTTCTTGGGTGGTTTGAGATATCTCCGTGATGATGCCACAGCGAGTGATGGCTGTCTTGGTTAAGATGAAGATTGTATGCCTGTCTAGGGGGCTGGTAATGCGGAAATAGTTCTTGCACAGCCCGTTATCATTTGTCTTCTGCGCGCATAAGTCACGGCCAAAGAGGGGTCCCTGCGGAACAGACACCGGACACATGTGGATCTAGAGGTAATGGTGAAGTCATAAGTGTAGACGCACCCGTGAACATCAACAAGGGCCCTCCCAGTACTGAAGATTAGAGCGGAGATACCGTCTCGAGTTTACCTGTCTAACGAAGACTTTGTCCAGGGTAAATGTGAAGTGGCGCGCTTTCTCGAGGTGCCAGACATTATTCATCGATTACTTGAAGACACGCCTCATGATTCTGAGACGGACGGTTTCAGCGAAACACCACATTTTCCTACTACTTCGGAAGTAGCCTTAGAAGAGGGAACTTAATATGGAAAACAGCTCAGTTTATGATCAAATTAGAGCTACACCTGAGGTCTCCACTGGGGTGCGCTGACCGGCCACAAAAACGCACCTTCAGACAGTAACCTACCGATGTGCTGGTAGCCGTTTTCAAAGGGCTCCGTCGACTTAGCAGGACAGTCAAAGGCCTGAGAGCACTGCGTGGCAGTCGATTCGCACCGGCGCGGGGATTCAGGCAGGAGACCGATGGAGGATAGGGTAGGCCAATGCAGACTCGTGTTGACAGCAACACTCGTGTGAGAGCATTCCCCGTTCTCCTCTCTCGGTGACATCAGGGCAGCCGAGGCAGTGGACGCGGCGGGTGGCCAGAGGGTGGTGGTGTTTGTGCCAACACTGGCAGTCATTGCAGTGCTTGCTGACGTGCTGGTAGCGCGTGAATTCTCTAGGTCTTTGTGCCAGGCCAACAGCTTCTCGATAAGCATCTCGAGACGGGCAAAGTCCTCTCGACTGCGTTCCAAGCTCGAGGCGTTACTACCCTGCTGTAGGCCAGCACTGGTTGCCGAATCACAGACGGGGGTGGAGGCAATTCGGTCGGTCCGAGGAGAGACTGGTTGAACGAGAGATGGGCGTTCTGGCGGAGCAGGCGGGAGATAACAGGCAGGCATGACTGGGGGAGAGTAATAGCGGGCGGGGTCGTACGCGTAGCACTGGGGCGTCGAGAAGGCAGGAAAAAGTCGAGGACTTGGGAGTCGCAGGGGCGGCCTGAAAGACTGACTCGGAACAGGCGTAAATGGGGGGTTCCGAGGCAGTGCTTCAACGGAAGCGGTCTTACGAGGAGACCGAGGGGAGTCAGTGCAGACGCCCTCTTCTACAAGGAGTGAGACTTCGGGAACCTCGCAGGCTACTGTTGACGTTTTAGGAGGTAGATCGAACTTCACTGAGCGCTTTCTGTCAGAAGAGAAGACGAATACACTAACGACAGCTGCAACAAGGTGAGGAAGATAAGTTGCATTATGAAAACACGTACCCAACAACATGGGACTTTTGTGAGCTAGGAGGAGTGGCCTTCACAAGAACCGGCTGCGTGGGTTGTACAACGGCTCTTGTCCGTGAAGATTGCACACTTTTGGCGGCCGCTGATTTGGAAGCTGGAAGTTTAACAGATGACGATGAGCTGATTTTGCAGCCTAGATCGGCAGCCAGAGTGGCGACCGCGTTGGCGAATCTCGAAAAATCAGCTCGCAAAGTCGCATGGTTCGCGGTGTTTAGGGGTTCCAAACGGAGAGTGAACGCGTTAGCAGTAGTTCTAGCGGGTCCAGAGAAGGCCTTCAAGCTTCCACAGCCAGCGAGCATGTGGAACTCCAGCTGCAACAAGAAACTCTTACAGTGAGGTCGGACAGTACCAGCAATGCGCACGTAGGGAAGTGCAAGGAGTTCAAACTAACCACATCCGCATAGGTGTACCCAGATTCCAGGGGCGGGAAATGAAGGCAGACCCTAGATCCCGATAACTGTTCACGAGTGAACACTGGCGGCTGTTTTGTAACCACATGCTCTCTGGTCTCGCAATGGACGGAGTAGAAGGAGACGCGGTTTGTTGGTCGATCATGGATAGCCAGGACTGGAGCGGTGCAGAAGACGCGGCGATGCGCATCCACACGACCCTGGAAGAACGCATAGCGGAAGAGGGCCAGCCAGGTGTGAATGCTTGCCTCACCTACGCCAGAACACCAACTGGTGTGATAAAGAAATACTAATACTGGTTAGTGCTACAGTAATGTTGCAAGTTGCAACAAATTGATAGAATACCCAGGTTGTGGAAGGTAGTAATGGTACATATATTTTTCTGAAGACAGGTTCTTTGGGGAAAGCAAGAATTTTATTAGTAAATTTTTGACGCCGGCTCCCTGGGTCGCCGTCAAACTTGAGGAAATGTACAAAAACCAGTCAATATTCCAAACTTGCTCGAAAATCAATACCTCTCCAAAATTTCTGACGGTAAGCGTCCACCGCATATGCTATTCCCCATCGATCGGTCCCGTCTCTTCCATTTTTCCTTGAGGTTTTTGTACATGGCGTCCAATTCGATATGCTGACTAATGTATAACTCATTTGAGTGCATGGCTTCAAGAAATCCTCGGTCTTTTTGCTACGGCGGACGCCGACGATGCGAGTTTTGTCTTATGCAAAAGTGTGCCCAGTGTCTGGTGTGTGCATGGCCATTTGAGATAGGTGGTCTCGCCTCTTAACAGCTAAGTGATGCTCGTGGATGCGTGTGGAGGAAGATTGTCCAGTTTGGTCTGCACACCACTGGTTATGACATAACATACAGTGACATTTCAGTGATAAAACGAATACTCTCCAGGACACCGTTAACGCTTTCTGTCAGCATATTTTTCACGAGCTTCGGCAACACTGTCGCGTCGTAAAAGTGCGCTGATGATCCCTACATTATGGTAGGACAGGAAGGTTATAAAGCTATTGCTGTGGACGAGACACATGTACGTCCACAAACGGGCTATGCCGATGACACCTTAGACAAAAAAGGGGCCAAATTGTCTCAGGACATGGGGTCAGGTTGCAACAGTTTCCTATTACTGCCGTCTCATAGTTAATTTCGTGCGCGAAGTCTGATTAATATTTGTTGGGGTAGCGCTTAGTGTGCGAAAGACACTGAACGGGAGTCACCTCCACGATCATCGTCATCATCACACTACCATCAAATTCATACGGTGGTAACTAGTACCTACTCCAGTAGTGAAGGTCCGTATCCCGCCCGACCGACAGGCTGTCATGTCCTGTCAAGTCAGTAAGAGAGATAGTGCCGTAGAAGTGGGCGAGGGGAAGGGCCACATTTTTGTTTTAAAGCGAGCACGCTGAGTGGTAATGGAGACAGCTCACACGCCGAAGGACAGTCCCAACAGAAGAGCAATTTACAAATAACGCGAGTAGATTTATCCAAACCAAAGGAATTTAAGAAGACAAGAGTCAATCTGCGGGAAAAAGTGCAACGAAAGCAGATAAATGCAGGTGGGGAGGCGGGGGGGTATGCTATAAAGATTGACTCACACTCCGGCTATTGTTGAAGACTCCAGAATAGGGTCACCATCCAAATAGGGCACAAGACACCCAGAACTGTCCATCAGGAAGAATCTGGCGAATGATGAAGACGGAAATGGCAAGATTGACACACGAGGCAAAGCCAATTTCAAGTGAAAATTGACAGGCTGCCAATAAATGCAAGAGCCTGTCTCAAGGGAGGGAATAAGAATGTGGGAGCGAATAAAGGCTAGGAAAAATGTGTCGGAAGTTGAAGCCCCGGTGAACTTAATAAAGGTCGTATAAATAATCTCTAACGCTTGGAAGGGACATCAGGCTAACAGGGTCTGTAGCCTTGAGGATTGTCATGAAAGGCAATGACACGAATAGTTTAACCATGGAATCGTACTAAAGATTGGTTGTTCTTCAAAGATACGACTGCAAGATCGAAAAAAGCACAATTCGGAACGCAAAGGATAACAAAGTGTTATATGAGACAATAAACGGTTTTTATGAGAGGCGTTTTTACAAGTTGACAAGTAGCATAGCGTGTGTGGGAATCGCCTGACTATGAATATCCACGACACGGGGAAAACTAATCTCCAAGACTATCAATAGCAGCGATGCAAATATGTCGATTGTCCGTACTTAGTTGAACTATAAAGATCATATGTTAATAAGAAAGGTGAAGTTCTTTGGGAAACAGCAGAATTTTATTGTGAATTTTCGAGACTGGTTTAAAAGGAAACTCCTGTTTAACAGTTGTCAAAAATCACCGTACAAGGGAAGTGTACTGTTTCGCCGTTACAAGTTTTTAGCTTTTTCGAAGGTTTTCCCGACGACTGGCGCAGACGGACGATTGGCAAGCGGCTATTAGCTGCTGTCTACCAGTGATACCTTACTTTGCCTGGGTTACTCTCGGAAGCATCCTAAATGCTCAAAAGAAGTCGCAGTAGTATTATCAGTTGCACGTGGAGGAATGTCCATAATAGTATTCGTATTGGGGCCAGCGCAGTAACAGTGATGACAGTGGAGATCGTGAGAAACAGGCATCCTCAATGAGGAGGCGTGTATTCCGTCGCCGCAAGAGGAACTCAGGGCCATACACTTTAGATTGATACTGAGACTCATCCTCTTAAGATGAGGCGGCTGCAGTATACATTAAACGCGGATCAACATGCGGTCCCCAGGGTCTCTATAATTGTGACACCAATTCCTAACACTTCTTATGAGGACGCAAAGATCAATAACTCAGACATTAACAGTTAGATAAGTGCCCTGAAAATTACGATTACCTGCGATGAATGCTCTGCAATCGGTAGTTAGAATGTTTAAGTCAGTTGAGGGAGGAAGGAGTAAGAGTAAATAACATCGAGAGTAATCGGCTTAGTGGTCGAGGTAGCTGACATAAGGACTATGGTTAGTGGTAAACAATATCAGATGTGACAGAGAATCAAAAAGAAGGCTACTAAACGCGATGGGCAACTGAATAAGAACCGGGTATAACACGATAACACTTCAAAGTTACGACCTTCACAGACAATGTTGAGCCAAAGATAAGTGATCCACCGCACTGCTGTTTTCAAGTCGCGTCCACAAAATTTTAGTTTCCCTGAAACCCCAACCGGCCGAGATGCTATGGACAGGCAAGCAAATTAAAAACACTAGGGCGAAGGGTGGAGGATAAAATCCCACCAACAACGTCTTACCCGAAACGATAATTGCAAAACTCTCCGTGCGAATTCAGTGGATCTAGGTGTTTAAATTTCTCTACAGCCAGTTCTGTCTGAAGACAAAATCGGAGGTAATCAGCGTCAAAGGGGTAACTTCTTATTTTGCGCAGAAAGAAAGGAGAGTTGGGCAAAACGGCACTGATGTTAAACCAGGACAGTTCACGTTTGCCCTGGACAAGTGGAATAGACATATCCAGACCGGCTGTGGCCCACAGAAGAAGGTAGTCTGACAATCGTAAAGATGACTTTGGAGAACACGCTCTTTGCCAGACGTTCCTCAGCTTGGTGTTGAGGGTTTCGGAAGACAAAACGTTTGAAGGGGCCCCACGAAAAAGCTGCAAGGGGTAAAATGAATGCGACAGATATGCGGATCCTGCATATGTTAGCGAAGTTCTAAAGGGTAGAGTTTAGAGCTCCATGGTGAGACCACGAAACCGACGGTTACCACGTAGGTATTCTTAAAGTACGGAATAACCGAAGGTGTATGCGATATGCGATGAGCAACAGCGCGGAATTTAAGTATAGTCGGCAAAATGGGGGTAAGCTTACAGTGTATAAGCAGTACGAGTCACAATTATCTGTGGAATTGCCTCCCAGATGCATCCGCGTAGATGCATGCATAAAAGAATCGTAAATGAGCTCACATCCCATGATGACCATAGAACAACGTGGGTAAGAAGGCTCTCTTTCTTCGTTATCGCCTGAAAAATTGCCTAAAGCCTTAATATTTTTGCGCCTAGACGCCGAAATTAATGGAGTTTACCCCAAACTCGTGTGTGAGTTCAAAAAAATTACTCTACATTGTACCGGTGATAAGCACGAAACAGTTACTGCACCTTGAAGTGCTGACTTTCTACTGAAAATACACAATTTTTACTTAAATAGGATAGATTGTCCATCTTTCTTTCTGGCCTACGTAAGGGCAGCCATTTCTCTAGTAACAGAATGAAAAATCCTAGCTCTTGAGACCGCTTTGTGGAAAATTATATCCTTTCAATTAGCGACTGAGGGGACGGAATATGCTGACTCTTAAGAACTTCCACTATTTCTTTACGTTTACAAGGCGACTGATATTTGCTCGTATTCTTATGGTTTCGAAATTGGAAGTATGCGAAATACAAGAAAGAACCTTGATTCCTTTTTGCAATGTCGCGGAGAGGTACATCATAAATGTCAGTAAATACTAGAATGCAGCTCCAAAGGGAAGATCGAGGTACCAATGAATGCTACTGTAGACAGACATTTAAGCAAATGTACCACAACACTTAGACTGCCAGCATTTATAGTAGGAAAATTCCAAAACTGAAAAGACCGCTTCGACAATGACAGTCTTTCAAGACTGACTAAAGGACTGGAGAACTCCGTGTTTCTCAAGAGATATAGATGACTTCAGATGAGTGGAAAGACTGCATGTAGACGCATTTCTTGGCAAATTCGTGGCAGCTCATTGGTAAACTTTGCAGACTAGGCGGTGCAGTGAAGTTTGTGAACTATTTCGGAGTCGCATTTCATAATTATTAGTAACCCTACCGCACTGAAAATCTTATCGGTTTGGAAAAGAATTCAAAGCAATAAGGAAATTTTAGAAAGCTCTGAGGATACCCCACCTCCATAAGCAACTGCTTAAAGCGCTACAGACCAATGGAAAGCTAACCAAGTACCTACGAAGAACGTCCAGAAGAATAACTGCCGGGCTTCAGAAGACACTAGCGCAGGATGTGTTACTGAAAGCTGCTACATTATCTGATGGATACAAGCATCAGAGAATGTAGGATGAGGGGAGAGGAGACGGCGAAAATGCAAATCGAGATTATTAGTAACGGAGCATACAAATAAACCAGGTACACACAGTGAGCTAGTGTCTAGATTAAGCCCGTAACATACAGCTCCTTGTTAGATGGACTCGGCTTAATGGAATTCGTAGTGTATATAAACCAGAGGATCGGTTACTTTTTCACTTTTCTCATTTGGTACGGACTGGTTTGGGCAAAAAAGACACGATATAGCAGGTTATCGGAGGATGCACCGGTGAACAGCGACAGAGAGGCTAACGAAACACTCACGATCCCAATCGCATACTGCGGAGCAGAGTAAGTCAGAGTAGACAAAGGTGAAGGTGATTTTGTGATTTACTACCTCAAACAAATAATGCAGGCGGACGGACTCGCCCAATAACATCTATTTGAACTATGAAAACGACGCTTGGAATAATATCTTAAAAGGATTGTTCGATCAGATCCAATAGCAGAGATAAATTAAAGCAAACAGCCACTGACTATGAAGACACCGAAAACCTACGGTAGTTTATTGGTAACTCTTCACCACACCGTTCAAAAAACTTTCCCTTAAAATGTCCACATATTACTACATGTATCTCGAAGAAGTCAACAGCTTTTTTTCACATGAGCTAAAGCAGCGAGATAATTATGATCAGGATGATCGTGAAATGAAGGACAGCTTCTGGCTTCTGTCCCAAACGACTAAAGATAACTCGTGACATTACGCTGACGACTGCTTCAGGAAGGCATTCGAGAATGGGAATTAAAAATTGAGAGGAAAAAGGGCTTTTTAAGAACCTCTGGTAAAATGACGACACGAAATGAATGAATTTGGTGAGTAGAGAACAAAATAAAGGCTAGAGTTAGAGCGCCCAAACTTACAAAAAACGGAATGAGGATTTCATCGGACAGAATGGGGACGTCTTGGCTGGCACTGCAGCTGGTATGGCGGAAAGAATCGATCGACAGTTCGACCCGACCATCAAGGAAAAATTTAAACTTCCCAACGATGGAAGCTTCTACGATTTCTAACGAGTTCTGAGAAAGAACGTCCCTTGCTAGTGATAAAACCTTCCGGGTTACGGTAACGCGAATATCGCTATAAAGAAGATAAGACGCTAACCCAAATTTACCTAGGCTTAATGAAACTAACAGACACTGAATCTTCGTTTCTTTGGGCATTGGCATTCTGGTACATGCTTACATAATTTCAAAAGAGATCAATATAGAAGCCCATCCTTGAAATGCAGTGTGCGTTACTTTAAGGCGCACGGAACAAACATCCCGTAAGATCATTGGCTGCGATCGCGTCCTATTTTTTTTAGAGAGAGAGAGAGAGTGAGGAATGCTTTATTTTGAAAATAACATTAAAAACTTTCAGCAAAAACGGTTCTCCATTGCACAGTGATTACCATAGAGATTAACAGGTATTGGACAGGTGGACATAATTATATATGAAGAAAAAAGGACTTTAAGGTGCAAGATCAAGTTTCAGCTTTTGTTTTTCAGCATCTTTGCAGGTGAGATACCGGGCTAGAAATGGCAGTATGGAATTATGATAAGCCGAAGTGCGACAAGGGATGTGGCGGAAGCATCGACGCATGGGGCGTAAGGATTTCGCAGCCATTAACTCATCATGAAGGGGATGGACGCTGTCATTCAAAATTTGGTCAGCAAATTGCTCCACCATATTGAAGTGTCGCTGCACGGTGATATCAACTAAAATATGATAGGAAACACCAGCAGCAGAGGCGAGCATTCGAATGACACGTTTAAAAATAATTAGACCTTTTTTAAGTAAAGCTGGAAAAATAACTGGAGAATGAGTGAAGAATGAGTGAAAGAATACAGCGCGGCGATCTCATTCAAACCTTCAGGATTGTCAGAAGCCGAGAGTGTGCCCTAGATTTTGATGAATTCTTTGAATTGGCCCGGACTGACCGTCTGCGTGGTCATCCGTTCAAACTGCAAAGGAAGCGGGCTAATTCGGACGTCCGACGGAACGCCTTCTCACACAGGGTCATCGGGGCATGGAATGGACTCCCAGATGCCGTCGTTCTTTCCGAAAGTGTTAAATCCTTTAAGTGCAGACTAGACGCTCACTTGTTGAGAACCTACTGTACATACAATCATGATTGTTTTAGCGGCGGCAGTTTGCGCCTGGCTCACACTTACCGCTAACTTATTAACTTTTCGCATTTGCTGATGTAATTGATGACTTTATTTCTGTTTATCGACATGAATAGGGTGCTCAAGGGCGAAAGCCTCATTCCCTTAATAAACTGACTTAAACTGACTTAAACTGACTATGAATCGCCAGATTAAGGACTGGGGTGTATGATATGAACGTAGACGACGAATGTAATAAACAAGTTTTTCAATTTTTGTTAAAAGGGTTTCCATATGAAGAGAGAATAAAACTGTTCGAAAGCCAGGGTGACGGACGTAGCCAAAACCCCAAAATCCTACAATACCTTGGCGCGTTGCATTTAGAATGAGTCTTTGTACGATTACACGACACGAGAGTGAGATTGCAGTGTCTTTAGTTGTTTTAATTTCAGGAATGAATGTTGAGTCCCTTTAACTGTGGGGATGTA
>CACRXP010000596.1:187382-201015 GCA_902702965.1 Spirometra erinaceieuropaei
CCAAAATCCTACAATACCTTGGCGCGTTGCATTTAGAATTAGTCTTTGTACGATAACACGACACGAGAGTGAGATTGCAGTGTCTTTAGTTGTTTTAATTTTAGGAATGAATGTTGAGTCCCTTTAACTGTGGGGATGTAAGATCTGAACACCCAATTTCTGTGCATCTTTTCCCATGTTGGCAGAACATGCACCCTCGAACACATGTACTCACGGAGCTTAAACACATAGTGACATATGCTGGAATACCGACAGCGAGAAGGGAGACCGGAATGGCCACTTCTGGCTTATTAGCCGTCATCAGCTAGTCATACCCAATCCCAGGTGAGAACCACCTGGGATTCGAACCGGGGATCTTTTGTCATTGAGCCGAACGCTCTACTAAGGAGCGCCAATTCACGTTGTGACATCTCTGATGTCAAGTTTGCATCTTGCTTTTGCTTCTAACTTTTTAATAGCAACCAGACTTTTCTCAAACCACCCTCCCCTTGTTTCTGTATATCTATTCGTCCGTTCTCGTCGTTCTTTGTCTACTGTTCAGTTCAGTTCAGTGCAGTTTATTGAGGGAAATAGGCGTAAGCCTTTGAGTACCCTATTTGCAACGTAAAAAATGTGTGGTATACAGATAAATGTTCTGGGCTGAAATAGTTCAAACACGCCCAAAATTGTAAGACAAAAAGAGAACGAGTTACAGGTGGTGAGCTCTACTTCTCATCGCTCTTGGTCATTTCGGAACATAAATATGTCAAGATTCTTTTTAAAACTTTCTAAAGATGATGACATCACAACATCTGCGGGAAGGGCATTCCTTGGTTTGACCACTCGAACAGAGAAGGAGAACTTCCGTATATCCAACCTTGCCTGCTGAGTGCGCAGTTTTAATGGGTGACCTCGGAGGTTGGTCGTGGTAGCAAATTCAAAAAAGCCCTCGAATGCCGGACTGTAATCCAACCCCTTAACAATGCGGAAGGTTTGCAATAGATCCCCGCGAAGTTTCCTGTAACTCAAAGGAAAAAGGTCGCATAAGGAAAGGAACTTTGACCCCGTATTATCTTCGTGGCTCTCCTCTAGACTTTTTCGAGGCAGATTTGATCCTTAACTGCCCATGGCCTCCAGCCTTGTATGCCGTACTCTAAATGCGGCCGGACGAATGTTCCGAATGTATTCGAGAAGGCTTCTTCGTCAAAGTCCATAAACGCACGCCTGATGGCGTACAGTATTGTCTATTGTTCCTAATCGCCGCTCGCTTTTAAAGGACCACAACATGCTGGTGTCATTCTCTGACTGCATGTCTAATCACCTCGAATACATGTCTACTGTTTAATTTATTTCCCTCCTTACTAACTCTATCCTGCTCCGCTTATATTAATGTTTAATATTATAGAGCCTCGAAGAATATCCGAGTTATCCCGGGTGTCTTCTGACATAGTCTTTGAACCCAGATGAGTCTATTCCGGTGAATAAACTAGCACTGATTCGATAAAATCTAGAGAACACTTGCACACCTGTTTTCGTGTTTGAGATTATTTCTAGGGCAATCTATCGGTTAAAGTTTCACTAGGTTTTTGGCAGCTAATAAGAGTTTTTAAAATAGTGACATGATATGAGGCCCCCCGCACGCATATTACGCGCTATGCAGAAATGGTGGTTTATGCATCGTGTATGACGTTAGTATCTGGGCCCTCTATAGCAGTCGTTAACCCCTATTTAGCTGTTTCTCGAGGAGGATAAATTCCCGCGATGATTGGACTCATTCAGTAAACATAGTCCCCATTACAGTACCATGTCACGTTCTTTCCATTCAATCGCATGTTCTTCCTTAATTCATTAAGTAGGTTAACTGGTCTTTTACTAATCCACTTCTTGATGATTTGTCTGCGATGCTCGCATGAGGCACAACTATATCTGACAGAATTATATGGGAACGTGCATAATTATAAGGAACTTTCACTCTTTCCTGACTGGGTTGGTCAGAAGCAACCCAGTAGTCCACAAGAACTGAATGAATTAAAAACTGGCCACTCTCTTGTACCGCCCGAAAATGCGTAACGAGTGTCCTATCATTTTGAACGCCTAAGATGCAAAAAACGGCCGACATTGGTGGGGCCCACAACGTTCGCCCAATTTGTAAATGACCCTAAACCACTTCTGTTGAACTATCTGAACGAGCTGAATTCAGAATCACACATTAAATAGCGCGCAACAGAATCGTTGGGAAAGCGTTGTCGAAAGAACTTGGCGGCAGTCGATATCGAGTTACTGATGTACAAGTTCGGAATTTCGTGAAAGGTGCATTTTGCCCGGTCATTGCCCAACCTGGCATATGACCGCGGCCTTATGCTTGGCATTATTTAACTGTAATGCACGCGCGGAAACATACATTGCTCAGGTTTTACAATGACCCAAGCATAGTAGATGCCACAACTCATGAAAAGTTTTAACGGAAACGTGATGAGTTGTATAACGCACGTAAAGTCTTCGCAATTCCTCCTTGATTATACCTCCTCTCGCTTTCTCCACCTCTAAGCACCCGCTTTTTTCGCTTCCGATTATACTTTCCTTTGGAATAACCTTCCAATAGAGATAAGATCATCAGATAATCTACAAACTTCAAGAAAATGCCACGTCTTTATCTGAATATCGACTCGATTGAAATTTTATTTTCCTCTTCTTTGCCGGGCAGATTTCTCCGTGGCATTTATAAAGGGCCATCGGGAATTCAGGACGCCGCCACCAAATTACCATATGCTTTTACATTTCCTTCTGTTTGTGTGGTTTCGCTGTGTAGGATATGTCTTCATAAACTTCGGTTTCTTCGATTTTTCAGTCAATGCATTGCGTCCTTCACAGTGCGCGGTCTTCCTTGACAAATCCTTCCAAAGAAGTTGAAGCGCCATTTTAAAGCGCACGCTCTTGACCGCCTGCCTTTCGCCAATCGCCGACCCTCACCAGGAATGAATTTTGGTGTCAGGTCAGTCGTTCACATCTATCAAAAACATAGTCGTATCCAGAACACTCCCCAGAGGAACCCCTTTGTGAATGATCTCCCAGTATACTTTGGCGTCATCAATAGAATCATGTTGCCGCTCGACTTTAGGAAAGTCGGAAAATACTTAAGTAGGTGTCCAGTTACACCCATTCGAAGCAGTTTATATTTTAACCGTTTGTGTAGAAGCCTGTTGAGGGCTTCGCTGAGTTAATGTAAACTGAATCCACTGTCCAGACCATTTCTAAGGAGTTCGTCCAGCTTTCGATGGATGTGAGCAGGTTAGTGAAGAGGGGATCGGACGTTTCTAAATCCTCTTTGACGCACACTAAGCAAGTCGTCCTCCAGAATATGTTAAATCAGTTCCCTTTTTTATTATCATTTCCATTAGATTTGATGACATTTTATATGACGGCCATGTATTTACTTGATAAGAATTGATAAAATGTGCCCGTACATCTACGTAAACAAATGAATGTTTTTTAAATCCTTTGTCTGTAGATAGGGTTTACAAAGCCTATGCCTATCTCACTTATATATACTGAACTAAAAGAGCTTGCATCAAATGCTTGCGAGACTCAATGATCTGAAGCTGCTTCATGTGGTTTTTTCTCCACCTGTGTATATGGAGCCAATGTTGGTTTGCTTCCAGTCAGTAGGCAGAGCGGCGACTTCCACCCAACTTTCGAATACCTCTGAGAGCGGGGAGGCCAGTAGGTCTGCGAGTTCATTCAGAAGTTTTGCGGATATGCCATCCGGACCAGGCGATTTAGTGAGCTGCAGCTGTCTGAGAGTTTTCCTTACTGCGTCCGTTAAGAACTCTACCGTGTAAATTGTATTTCTAGTCAGGACAACCTACCGGGGTACTTTCTCATCAAAAGGTGGCTCCTCGGTATTTACGGACATAAAGAAATAGCATAAGAGATTTGTCCTATCTGAGTGATCGGTTAATTTATTTCCCTGATAATTCTTTAGACAAGGAATGGATTCCACAGTGCGTTTTACTCTATCCATGTATGCGAAGAAATTCTTCGGATTCCGTAGTATTCCTTCGACCATTTTTGACACAAATGCTTCTCGTTCTCTACTCAGGAGATTCCAACGCCTATTTGACTGTTTTTAAAAGATAGGGAAATGTTTCAGACTGCTGACATTTGGCATATCCACTTTACAGTCTTCTCTCCTCTTTGGCATTACTTTTAATTTCCTATGTCACCCACTCGGGTCGAGAGACGCGCGATCTCCTTTTAGGCGGACAACGGTTCTCTACCAACCGCTGAATAAATCTATTACAGAAAACTCACGCGGCCTTTGGGCCAGATGCAAATGCACAGCTCTGGTCTACCTCACTGGGTAGTTCTTTCATTTTCAAATAATCTCTTTTCCATGCTGTTCGAATTTCGGATACAGAAAAATGACTATCCTCCCTAAAAAGAACTCAGCGGTCATTCCAGTTCAGTGCGTGTTAGAGGTCAATCCAAGGATACAGTCGTCTCCCCTTAGTAATGATGTGCTCCAAGCAGCTTGACTGCTCTCCACTCCGAAATCGAGTGTACATGATGATGCGTTGAGTAAGGAATTCGTCTGCGACCAACTGCAGTAGCTTTTATTCAAATGAGTTTTCCTATCGCGTGCATTGCATCGGCTCCCAGTCCATGTCTGGAGAGTTAAAATCTCCAAGTATTATTAGGTGTTTGCTACGGCTAATCTGCTTTAACTCTATGGTGAGTGCGTCGTCCGTGTCGTGCCGCTGTCCTGCGGGTGTTTATATAAGGGGAATATGGAGGTTCATTTCGTTTGATACTATCAATTTGTAACTAAAGATTTCGCAATCAGTGTTCCCTTTTGGCGAGGACCCATCAATGACGTTGCTAATGCCGTCTCGTATGATCATCGCGATTACCCCACACCATACGTCCATTTCGATCCATGCGAACGAAGTAAAATCCGTCCAGCGTGACTTCTGCGTCTGCTATCCGCTCATTTACCCGTGTTTCAACTAGGGAGATAAAGTCAGATTGCAAATACGCCATGGTCTGTTTGATTTCGTGCATTTTGTTTAAAAGGTCCTGCACACTAGTATGCATCATTGACATATTTTTTGTTCTCTCGATCTATGGAAATTGTTTGCTCGTTCTTGCACCTGATAATTATTGCTGTATATTTCGCACGACTTATCCAGTTCACCATCTGTCTTAAAATTCAAGTATTCGATGGCACAGTAACTGTCAGTTTCACCGGATGGTTCCATAGAGACTTGCGTTCCATTCTTCTGCTTTCCTTGTCTACAATCTAAAAACTTTTCTTTCTTGCCCTTACGCCTTTCTGGTTCTGCTACCAGTGTCGTCCTTCTCACTCGAACTACCAGAAAGCAATCTGTGCGAAACAACACTCCACGGAGGTTGTTTCATAGTTTAGATTTCCGAGACGAGATTATATTGTATTAAATCATTAGTTACCAGTAGTTAATTATGTTAGTTATTAATTATAATAACTTAGCCAGGACGGTGTGATCATCACGAAATATTATATATGCTATGTAACTCACAGGATAGTGGACGCATGAACCGCGACTTGCGCGTGAACTAGTGTATAATGATGGTAGACCTGCACAGCGTCTGGCTCACACTCGCTTCACTAACCCATCCGAGCCATGCGTCAAGATAGACTCAAGAAGACCGAAGGTGGGATCGGGCGCAATGACTGGCAAAGCTGAACAGCCCGTCAACGCCCGCCGCTCATGCCAATTTAACAATCGGTGTAGTGGGTTTTCACAGAAATAAAACGGGATCTGCTCTGATACCATCCAGATAGAAGTTTCATGGAAGTCACGATAGAAAGGGACCATTGCACCCTGACTCTCCCTCCTAGGAGGGTCGGTGCATTCTCTCAGATGGCAGTCACTCAAGCCACGGCTTTTAACCAGTTATGGTAGTTTCAAAGCGCGTCAGGTGGGTTATGTCGAGGAATGCAACAAAATTCCGCGAAGACTGAGTTCCAGAGTCGACCTCACTCTCTTCACTTTCCCAAACACCTGTCGGCTGTCTTGTGCTGGCATCGGGTGCGGTGGTCATTGGGCTAAAACAGCCTTCATAAGTGTGCCACACACGGTCTTCGTACGTACTAAGTTACGTCAAAGAACTTGTTTTCCACCTGCGTGTGAGGTGTTTATTTTGTTTCTTTGGTGGGTGATATTGGACGACTTTGTGTAGTGTATGAGCTGATGGAGATGCGTGCTGACTGGGTTTCTTTTATAGTGTTCGGCTGCAGACTTTCATGGAAACACATGTGGCCGGGTGGGCACATTCGATGGCTGAATATGCGTTGGCAATGGGGGCAGTTGGGGCGAGTGCATATTGTCGTTCTTGGCAATGGGGCGCCAGACTCAGTGTGAGTGAACGATCAAACTGATGCGCGAGGTGAAGGCGCGGCTACTATATGGGCAGGACAGGTTGATAACTGTCGAAATGGGCTGGTGGCGTTGATTTTAAGGAAGTTAATAACAGCAGTGATGAGGGAGATTTCGGGAGGACGTAGCAGGTTTGGTGCGTTCACGTTGAGGTAAATTCCGCTGTCGTGGATGCGCATGTGGTCGAGTAGGCCAATGCCCTTACTGAATATGCGTGGGCAGTTGGGGCGATAGAGTTGCTAGTGACCGACCAGGCAGATGCGTTAAATGACGATGCAAGCGCGACGAGGACAGGTTTGGATCTAGTTCGCATTGCTAATGGTGCGGTCGGCAGCGGTAGTAAAGGTGGGTGGAAAGGCATCGGCAGTGTTCTCATCGGTGATGAGAGTGAGACTGTTGAGAGCCGTAGTCGTTGCCGGAGAAGGTTGTGCTAGGGAAGATGGAAGTAGTGGTGGTGGTTGTGGTGTTAGTGGTGGTGGTGGTGGTGATGGGCTGCGGTAGTGGCGGCGGCGAAACGTTGGGAGTGAGCATACGAATGTGTAGCAGACGAATCCAAATTAACCCTTTGCTATGGATGTGCTGATGCATCTTACTAATAAACAAATTGTTTTATCTAGCACCCACACGGGTACCTTCATCTCTAACTTGTCTTTGCTACCGATGAGTTCTTAGGCACATGCGAATAAAGTACTTATTCCAATGATCAAGCTTTCTTTTTAAATGCCCCACAGTCGGGAGAATTCAGCTCATCAAAGTTTTAGTGGCCTCTTTGCCTAACGTGTATTTTGAAGGCCGCTCGCCGACAGAAAAACCAATCATTTATCAATTTTAGTAATTTATATTGAAATGATACTGCGTGTCCTACGCGTTTTGTGGTCGGCAGTAAGTCTTGAGGCTTGTCACCTCCAGCACAAAGACTTATCTCTCCAGATGGTTTAAATACATTCGTCTGAGACAGGCTACGGGATGTATTCAGCTCAAATTACACCTCAAAATATAGAGGGCCTGATTCCTTGGTTTACTTTTTGATCGTCAGGGGGCTCAGAAAGACAGTTAAATGATATGTAATTTGATAATTTAAAATTTTTCGCTATAAGAAATCGCTTTTTATGGTTCCCCACTAGAAAGCTAATCAAAGACTACGCGAATTATTTTCTTTGTTTTTATCCTTAATTTATATTTACCGAGGCTGGCAAACTCTTGAAATAGAGCCTAATTTAAATTAATTTATGCGAAGTCTTCAGTTACTGGCAGATGATTGGTCGAATTACTTTTCGCGGGAACTGATAGCCTTTCAATTACGGATAAAGGTTTCCAGCGCATGTATGCCGAAAATGTGGTCCAATGCGTTATAGTAATTTTTTACATGAGTTTAAATGGCATAAAAGGATAAATAGTAATTTGCCCATGACTTGCTGTTGCCGATTATAAAGAAACAATTCCAAACAATCATCTCGTCGGTAGCGTCAGTTTATCCGAGGAAATAATAGTTCTTGAATATCTTCGTTTTTTGTGTTTTTATGTCCCACTTTTCACTGAGGTCCCCGTTTTTTTCTCTCTCTGATACTATGCTTCCCATTCCACGTGTTCCATTTTTCCTTTCCGTGATTTATATGACACCTCCATGATCTCCACTTTACACAACAGTCTGATGAAAGAACCAGAATGTCAGGTCACCATGTTTAGTAATGAAACTAAATGTGGTGGGGTTAATGACCGTATGTATATTATCGGGACGCACCACTTCTGAAGACTGACTAACTACCTATTTATGCATATGAACCTTACCGCTTAAGTTTTTCCTCTGGCTTAGTCATGCTATTTGCCAGCTTTGATTTGTTTTACGCGCATTTCGTTTCCGCATTTCGATGCCATTTTTTGCTTCCAAATTCTCATTTGGCTTGGTGTAATGCACTCCTGTACTACATCTGTTTCCACTCTTATCGAGGTGGCGCCACCTGTCCCATGTGAATCTTGTGTTTCATAATCCATTCCACTGATACTATGTACAATATTTCACATATCGATATCGAGTATTCGCAGCTAACTTCAGACTATGCTATGCTGTTTGAAAATAACCTTTATGCAGGAGCAAAGTTGCACATGCAGATGAATATTGGGGCCGACTGCCTGTCCACTTGTAACGTCCAACGTAAGAGACTTGAGTGGAGTCGAAGTATAATTCGTGGCCCTAGACAGCTTCCTCTTCTTTACGGTATAAAGGATAATTTAGGATCCTGGGTCTAAAGTATTCGTCGTTCCACACACAATCTTGACAATCCAATCTATAGATTCAGGGTGTATATAGTAGTATAGTGCTTTTGGATGTCTGCCTTGACAGATTGTGCAGCGTATACAAAAGATAGTAGGATTCTAATGAGTTATTCAGAATAAACTAATAGAAAGGGAATGTTGATGTAAGAGGGTATATATAGGTATGAGACAACACGGCTAACCATGAAAGTGTGCACGTATTAAGCAAAGGAATGACGCCATAACAGCAGAACGGAGGTAGAGTAAAATCCAAACGAGACTTACCAAGTGGACGAGCCAACGGTTTTGGCCGGGTCCATTCGTATCATTCGCTTCCGCGTTTTCTATAAGGAAAGTCGTCATGTCTTGGTTGAAACAATCTGGGTCTTTCGGCCATTCTTGGTTGCTAGGCTCTTGCACTCGTCGCTCCTGAGACATCTTCTCTTGCTGCGTCCGAGCTGCTGTATCCAGTACTGTCATTACAAACAAAATCCCTCCTTCTGTCTAAACAGGGAAAATCGCGGTTTCAGTCTACACCCACAACAATCGTCGCTCAAGTGATCACCATGTTCATAGGGTCTGCAAGAGTCTGGTTTTAAGTCCAGCCAATCTCCACTTCATTTGAGGGTTGAGAGACGAGGTGGGATGTTAGGATATGCAGTTACCCTGCGGGAATTTCGAGCTCTAATTGCCTGTAAGGCTTGACTTTTTCGAAAGATACTGTTAAAGTAGAACCTACAAGTACATGAACATCCTGGGCAATATAAACAGCAAGCTACGTAACTTCGGTAATCACGATTGTGCCTTCACGGGGATGGAACAGTGACAGTGCAACGTTCCAGATTGTAGTCTTATATTAGACCGCCGCGCTGGTAAGGAGACCCACATGTGTGTCCGTCAAAATAATCTATCCGGTGGTCATAGTAGGTTGTGAGATGCTTGCGTGCTAAATTGTGCCTGACGTTATGTACTTCCTGTCAGTAGTGTACTTTTCTAGTGTTCAAAGAGGGAACAGCGAATAGTCGGACAATCGGAGATGAGGACTAGTCAGCATGTTAATGGGGGCGTATCTGGTTGAGGCAGGAATAGTAGCATTTAAAGCCAACACTGTAAATGTCAAACGCACATCCTAATTATATGGAGTATGCTCATCAGGAAAAGCTTTCAAGGGGTTTATAATACTTCAGTTAGTACCTTCTACCTATTCCTCACTTACAGGGTTTGCCGATGTCGTTCGTGTATTATGGTCTAGGATTAAGATACAATTATGGGACTATTCGCTGAAAGAAGATCAGGTGGAAAACTGGAGACCGTTGAAGGCGCTTTCACTGGATCTTATTCCATGTTGTTGTCCAGTGAAGGTACGAAAAACGACCAGTTGTTCTGCCTGGAGATCTACACAGACAATTAGGGAAGAAAAATATAAAAAGAAGAAATTCAGGCAGACTGGGCCACCAGAACACCTAGAGAAATTTCGTCGCCGATGGAATGCTGCAAGAATAGGGATTCGTCAGGCAAGAAAGAACTGGGAATCCAGCATTATTTAGCAGGCCGTACAAAAGCCCATGATGGTATTCCAGTTTATTAACAGCCGACGGAAAAACAAGGGTCCGGTGTCAGTACTTAAGAATGATAATGGTGTATAAGTCGTTGAAAACGAGGAGAAAGCCGAACCCTTGGACCGACTCTTTACCTCGGTACTCCCTATGGATACTGAGTTTCTCATTCGCAGTGTCAACAGTGCTGTTGTAGACGCCGGTCCTGTGTTTGAATCTGTACCATTCACGACATCTCTCAGGGAAATAGGGTTAATAAATTAAAAGAAGAAAAGTCATCGGGTCCGGACAATATACCGGCCAAACTCTTGAGAGAACCGGCGAACTAACTTTTCAAACCACTAGCGCATATCTTCCATTCGTCATTTGAATTAGGAAGACTGCCATCCGAATGAGAGACAGCTAATACCTACTCGATATACAAGGATGGTGCTTCAACTAATTTCAACAATAATCGGCCCCTGAGCCAAACCTGCAGTTGCTTTACAATAATGGAAATCATACCTAATAAGTCGACAGTGAAGTTCCTGGAGGAGAACCACTTACTCTCAGAGCTCCAGCAGGGCTTAAAAGAAAGGCGATCTGGTCATTCCAACCTATTGCTCTCGACAGAGCATTGGACTCAAGTACTGGATGAGGATGGTAGGGCTGGTGTCAACTACGCTGAGTTTTAGAAAAAATTCGAAAACCTTTCACGCAAGCATCCTACCTAAAAAAACTACCTGAAGCTGGAATAACAGGATACCTGCTGATATAGATCGCAGATTTTCTTACAGGTAGATCGCGAATCGTAGGTGTTGATGCCTGGAAGTCAATCCCTACTCCCTTTCTGAGTGATTTCCTCCAGAACTCAGTCTTCCAGGTCATTGCTTTTCCTAATCTACATTGACGACAGTATCGACAACCTGAGTTGCAACGCCGTCATGTTTGCTGACGACGTTAGATTGGGAGGAGCCACAAGATCTGGCGCAGGCAGGCACGCACTTCAAGAGAGTCTCAACCGAATTAAAAGCTGGCCAGCTTGCTGGTTAATGCGTGGTCCTGGGATTCCGTACCAGAAGGACAAGCGAGGAGGATGATCCCTTCCGACACCTCCTTTATGGGCAGTCCCTTTGACGTGTTGACGAACAGAAGAGCCCCCGTGTTCTAATGTCTTTCTCGTTTAAAGAATCGTCACAGTGCCAAAAGAGCATCTAAACGCGCGACATGGGTGTTATTTGGGCCGATATGAGGATTAGTACAGGTTCATATGAGTCGGTTCGGAAAAATCTACGAGGCATTCGTTCGGTCTCACTTTGTGTATGCCATCCAGGCCTACCGCCCGTAGTTTAAAAAGGATAATCAACGGCTAGAGCGAGTGCAGACGAGGACTACGAAGATAGTCGGTAATCTCGGTAAGCCGCCTTACGAAGTCAGACTGGCTGAACTTAGTTTTCTTCTCTCAGTTTAAGGCAAATCTGAGGGTACCTCATCCAAAACTACCGGATTGTCGGATTTCGTAATTGTGCCCTAGACATTTATGACTTCTTCACATTGGCTGGGACGGATCGCATGCATGGTTGTCCCTTTGAACTGCGTCGGAAGTCGGCCCATAAAAACGTCCGACGGAACGCCATCTCGAAGAAGGTTACTGAGGCAAGGAACGGGCACATTGACGCAATGACACATTCAAAACCACTTAAAACGTTTAAAAGCACACTAGATACGAATTCGCCCAGAAGATATCGTTTTAATACCCAAGATTGCGTCAGTGGTGGCAGTATGCGCCTAACCTAAACACACCGCTGAGTTTGCAATCTCGATAATTACTCCTGTAAAAATTGAATCTTGTTAATTTTAGATATCAAGCGTGAAAGTCATATTCCGAAAATAAGGTGACATAATAGTGTGAGTATTTACCGTACTGGCAAAAAAGGTACCGGCTAAAAGAACAGACACGCTTGCTCCGACGATTTTGGGTGACTCATTGAATTAGTAGGGAGAAGATCGGCAATAGCTTGACGCATGAGAGGATCCTGTCCTGCAGCACAACGGATGTCAGCGGCAGAGACAGGAGTACTTCGTATGGCGTCTGAAAGCTAACGGTTCACATCGTTCTTAATCGAAATAGCGGCAATCGCGATGTCTTCTTCAGGTTCCTGATGATTGCAGATTGGGCGACAAAGGGCGTCAGCCTGACCAAAGTCGGTAGTGCAGCAGTAGCGAATGTCGACATCGTAGCCAAGAAGGATGGTTGACCATCGCTGAAGTCGGCTGGCTGAGTAGACAGGAATACCCTTCTTCGAACCGAGGATTGGCAGCAACGGTTTATGATCCGTCAACAACATGAAGTAACGACCGTAAACAGCTTGTGGAACTTCTTGATGGGAAACACGAGGGCCAGAGCCTCTTTCGCTATCTGCCCGTAATTCTTATCCGCAGGAGTTAGTGTGCGAAATGCATGCATGATAGCCTTTTCAGACCCGTCAAATAATTACGTGAGATGACGGCACCAACTCCGTGGTTGAAAGCCTCTGCAGAAACAACGATTGGCAGCGTCGGGTCGTAGTGCGTGAGCAGCGGATCTGAACTCAGCATCTACTTTAGCTGAGCGAAGGCATTTTCACAGTCGAAAGACCAGCACCAGGGAGCATCCTTCTGCAGCAGACGGTTGAGCGAGACCCGTAATTCATGCAGTAATGAAAGAGGCGCGCTAGTAGTTGATCAGGCCAAGGAACGGACGAGGTTGTGGTAAATTCTTGGGTGCAGGCATCCGTTGGATGGCACGAATGTTTTCGGGATCTGGATGGTGACCAGTGACGTCAAAGATGAATCCGAGATACTTGATGGAGATGAGGAAGAATTAACACTTGTTGGCGCGCAGGCGGAAGCAATATCCCTGCACGCGTTCGAATACTGCGCACAGTCGGTCTTGCAGTTCGGCAGGGGGAGCGACCCACGATGATGATGATGATGATGATGATGATGTCGAGGTACCCAGCTGTGTCAGGGACGCCGGAGAGCATTGCGTTCATCGTTTGTTGGAACAGAGCTGGGGCGGCCTAGACACCAAAGGTCAGCCTGGTATATTGGAACAGACCGCGGTGGGTACTGATGATCAACAATTCGCGCGACTCTAGAGCGACCTCGATCTGCAATCAAGCATCAGCGAACCAAGGACCACCATTCAGCAGGGTGAAATGATCAGCCGAAACTGGCAGTGGAAAACAGTTCGGCGTCAGCGCAGTATTAAGACCTATGGAGAAGTCAGCGCAGATACGGATCGCACCACTGGACTTCTTAACCACAACGATTAGAGGGACCCAGCTGGAGTATAATACAGGAACTAGAACCCCCAGTTCTTCCAGACGCTTCGGTTCAGCCTCGACAAGTGACAAGGCTACATAGAGGACTGGTTGCTTTAGACGGAAGACTGGTTAGCTTCCAGGA
>CACRXP010000596.1:214683-244967 GCA_902702965.1 Spirometra erinaceieuropaei
CGAGCAGCTCGCGGCTCACGCGGTCCGCCACAAGCGCGTTCGATGTCCTCGCCCAGCTAATGGGGCAACTGCAATGCTGTGTCTCGTTCCGCGGCTTTACCATCCCTGTGATCTGCTACGTCTCCAAGCCTGACCTCAGCCTACTTTGTCTCGATTGGATTGAACAACTTGTTTTGGTCGATATGCCGTTCCGCGTTGTTTGCTGTTAGGTGCAGATTTCCTGCGGATAAGAATTACGGGCAGATAGCGAAAGAGGCTCTGGCCCTCGTGTTTCCCATCAAGAAGTTTCACAATCTGTTTACGGTCGTTACTTCATGTTGTTGACGGATCATAAACCGTTGCTGCCAATCTTCGGTTCGAAGAAGGGTATTCCTGTCTACTCAGCCAGCCGACTTCAGCGATGGTCAACCATCCTTCTTGGCTACGATGTCGACATTCGCTACTGCTGCACTACCGACTTTGGTCAGGCTGACGCCCCTTTGTCGCCCAATCCGCAATCATCAGGAACCTGAAGAAGACATCGTGATTGCCGCTATTTCGATTAAGAATGATGTAGGCCGTCAGCTTTCAGACGCCATACGAAGTACTCCTGTCTCTGCCGCTGACATCCGACGTGTTACTGAACAGAATCCTGTCATGCGTCAAGCTATCACCTACGTGCAGACCTACTGGCCAACAACTGCTCCCACTGGCGACCTTCACCGACTCATCTTACGCCGAGCGTCGCTATCTGTGGTCGATTCCTGTCCTGTGTTTGCGGACTGTATGGTGATCCCGTCTTAACTTCGACCTGCTGTACGACGTCGATTTCATGCGGCTCATCCTGGTACAAACCAAATGAAGTTAATTACTCGCAGTTTTGTTTGCTGGTCGGATATTGACAGCGACATCGACGTCCTGGTTCGACGCTGTTCTTCCCGATGTCAACAAGCTGCCAGGATGCCGCCTCGTTAACCTCCAATACCCTGGCAATCACCAAAGAAGCCTTTGTCACATGTACATACCGATTTCGCCGGTCCATTTAACGAAGTCTCATACCTTATGTTAGTTGACGCCTACTCGAAGTGGCCAGAGATTACTACGTTTGGAGATTTCTGCCGCCAACATAGCATCTAGCACATTCGCTCCCAGCCCAACCACTCCCAGTCTAACGGTCAGACGGAGAGTTTTGTCGGCAGATATAAGGGAGCCCTCTTGAAAGTTGGTGGGGAGGGGGCCACGGACGAGATAGTCCAGGCGTTCCTGTTTTTTTACTGGACAGATAGACTGATTTGCTCCAAGGCAGCGGAAATTAATAAGCTGACTGGCGCCCGGAAGTAGGGGTGGATATTGAGGTCAACGGTCTCAGTGCATATTCCTCGCTAATAAATACCCGGATGAACTTGAATCTACCACGGTGTACTAAAAGCTGTGACTTATCAAGTTCCCAACTGACGGAATGACTTAGACCTCTCAGTCAGTCTAGTGTTTCTGTAGAGCGGCTGACTGGCGGAATGAGAGTCAGGCTGCAACGAGTTCTTCTTAATGTGACCGCATGTGGCACTCCCACTCAGCATGTGGTGATGACACGCCTAGGTGCGGTTTTTCGCCGTGCCAGCCATCTGCGTCCAATCCCGCCTCCGGTCTTCTTGACTCTGACATGATACCACGCCCAGGTGGGGGAGGAGAGAGTGCGGTAGATGCAGCGTTAACTGCCACTATTAACTACTTCACGTGCGAGTCACCGTCCCTGTGGCCATTCTGTTGTGGAGCACACGGTTGACATCACTGTACACGACGGTTTGACTGCGGATGATTGCTGACCAGTATTTTCGAAGAAGTGTTCGTGGACGACACCAGAATATGACACTTCGTTAATGCAGAAAAGAAGAGCATAATAGCAGGTTTACTGAAAATTCCCATTCTTATAAAAGTATCACATTTTTTGTATAACAAATCACACTAAAACTTGAGTAAACTGAAGTTCCAACAGCCAAACTCGGGAAAATCAACAGGCTCATAAAGACAGAAGACAGCTGGTCAGTCAACAAGAACAAAACCGGCAGCTCTACCGGGGACGGAATAAAATATCTTTGATTTTAGAGCCTCAACACTCTCCCCAAAGTACTGTGAGGCCACCCGTTTCACAAAGTGTTCGACAGTGGCTTCCGCCACTAGCGATACCACGCAACCTCCCCAGCCGGCACCGGTTAATCGACTTCCATATGCACCGGCAGACCTTGTATTTAAAAAAAAACAGAACCTAAGGGAGGAATTATCTCAAGTTTTATAAACAAGATTAGTTTTATTCACTTGTCAGAACAAAAAACCGAAACGTTTAAGTATGCTACCAACCAAGCAAGTCTACAAACTTCGAAAACAAGTTAAATTGCTGGTGTGAATTTGTAAATACCTCTTTGAAGCAATGTTTTCCCGGAATAAATTTGAACAAGGCAAAGGCGACAAAGCATGCAGAATTTACTGACGTCATAAATTTCGAGACCTCTCATTCAGCTGCACACGGTCATTGCATAGTTATGTGACAAGACAAACTGTTCAATCAACGATCGACCTAGAGAGATAAAACGTGATAGGTAAACTGAAACATGGGTATAGTATGCGGGTGCATATGGCGAGGGGGGGAGGGGGAGAGAAGTCATCCAAGTATGACAGAACTTGTGCGGGGTGATTTAGAGTGCAACGTGCGGGGAGCATTCAGTCATGCCGGGGAGAGGGGGGCAGGTGGGGGCGAATTGAGAGGGCGGACATGGGAACAGGGTTTCGTCCATAATCGATAATTACCATGGCAGTGCCAGGTTTATCACATGGTCCAGCTGCTTACAGAGTTCTGGTTTCCTCCTCCGTATTGCAGCGGCCTCTGCAAAGCGCAAGAGACGCCCGGTCGTCGCCCGAAACAGGACCTTGAATGCAACCATTGGGTCCACCGTATGGCCCGTGTCCACTAGGTGCTTCGTGATTGAGCTCCTAGCTACCTTATTTTCCGCCTTAAGCAGCCACTTCGGCATGTGTTCAGCTGACCGAGCTGCCAATTGCCGTTGCGTGCGCCCGATGTACTTGCATCCGCAACTACATGTAAACTCATAAATACAGTTTGATGTGGCGTGCATAGGCAAAATGTCTTTAGCTGCTCCAACTGGGATGGCGGTCGTGGTGCTTATCAATAACAATTTAGAGGCGGCATTCGTCCTTTCGATGGTGCACCGAAGTCGTCGCTTGATCACGTTTGACACGTCATCACCCTTGAAGGGGAGGTAGATGGTCACAGACTTTTTAGGTACAGATATTTCTTCAGGAGTTTCTTGTCTGGGATGGCGATATTTATCGATGAATTTCTCCGGATACCCGTTTGCAAGAAAAACGTTCTTTAGGGAAGTAAGCTCGTCATCGATCGTATCTGAGGAGCAGATCCTGGTGGCTCTATTGAACAGGCACAAAACCAAGTTGCGTTTTCTCTGAATTGGAACGAAACTGAGGAAGTGCATGTATTGTCCTTTCCAGGTGGGTTTTCGATATATGGATCTCTAAATAGAGCCATCTGCTCGCCTACGTACAAGAATATCCAGGAAAGGCAGTGTGTCATTCTTCTCATGCTCGATCGTAAATTTGATCTTTGCATGTGCTTTGTTCAGAGCCTTGAGTAGTAG
This sequence comes from Spirometra erinaceieuropaei, assembly GCA_902702965.1. NCBI lineage: Eukaryota > Metazoa > Platyhelminthes > Cestoda > Diphyllobothriidea > Diphyllobothriidae > Spirometra > Spirometra erinaceieuropaei. The sequence goes on from CACRXP010000596.1 coordinate 218,328, forward strand.
TTCTCCGTCGCCTGGGTTTTTGACTATAGCGAAAATGTCATCCACATATCGCCTATAGAATGAGGTTCGTTGTAAGTTCCGAGCTAGTTTTCGCTCTAGATAAGACATTAAAATGTCCGCTAGGACTGGCCCCAATGGACTACCCATAGCTACACCGTCGATCTGTCGATACAGCCGCCCGTTGAACAAGGATTGTACATTCTTTGTGCATATCTGTAGTAGTTCCCGCAGTTGCTCTGGTGGCAGGTGTGTTTCACCCGCATGCTCACAAATTGCGTCAATTGTTTCATCCAGTGGCACGTTTGTAAACAGGCTCTGTCTTGTCATATAACTATGCAATGACCGTGTGCAGCTGAATGAGAGGTCTCGAAATTTATGACGTCAGTAAATTCTGCATGCTTTGTCGCCTTTGCCTTGTTCAAATACCTCTTTCGTACAACAGTCGACTTAAACCAAATAAAGTAGACCAAATTTAACGCAAAACTACATTTTCGAAAGAGCTAAACACGAGGATATGTACCCCCTCTGTACTGCAGTCGACCTTGCGCTGAATTCCAGTGGGGTACCTCTTCCTGTGTCCTAACTTTGACCCCAACCCTTATCATAACACTGACCTTCCTACCCTTGACCCTAAACCTAACACTCCATAGAACTTTGTGCAAGGTCACCTGTAATACCGAGGGGAGGGGAGGGGGTATCTATTCCCGTGTCCAGCTCTCGAAAAACAAGGTTCTTTGGAAGAGAAGTATGACGAAATACCTGCAGACATCCACAAGCCGATCAAGTTCTGGACAGGAACAGTCGTAAAGGTCGCGACATGAGTTCTGACTTTCATTCATCAGCATACCGAGGCTCTGTAAGAAGGCGTCCGCACCGTCCCCGGACGAAAAATCGAACCGTTCACACAGCCTCCTGAAGTCAAGCACTCGCTGGGCTTCCGAGTACACATGTTTGGCTCGAAGGGCTGGTAGGCTGTCTAAAACAGAAAAGAGTCTAGTGCTCACAAACCAGGGGTAGTCCATCCTCCTCTGTGACTGTCTCTGATGATGGGTTCATGTGGGAGTCCAAAAGGTCAGGCCAATAAACTCCTTATCTCAGCTATCGCATTTTCTTCCCCCAAACTGCTCCTTGGAACTCGCCTATTCGCTTCTATCGATAAGCCTGAAATGGTCTTACCTTTGTTGGCAAAACTTCTTTGCAATCTGTGTAACAGTACCCGGAATACGGAACTTTATAGAATTAAAAAAACCTTTTGACCTGAGAGGGGTCAAACCAACAAACTCTCAAATTCCATGTGGACGCTCTTTAACGTCTTTCGGCGGTCGGCTTTAAGAAATTCGAATATTTCCTATTTGTGATTCGCATGTCTAACCCAATGTAGTCTGAGTCCATTCTTAAGTTGATCTGGGCGGCAACCGTCTTATATGCAAAATATGAGCAAGTACATAGATGGAACCTGTCGAATCCGAGGGATCCATGGTTCGACTGCGTTCCAGGCCAAAGGATTTCTGAGTTGATTAAGTTTTCTACTTTTAGCAGTATGCAGTATTAAAAATCGACGCTTTTAAACTTATTTAGGTACCATAGAAATTCTCTCCTATTTAATCATTCCCACGTACTTCTGGAGATGGACACGGACTAGGAGTTACTAGGGGAGAGGTACTATCAAGGGAAGCGTGATAGGCCTTGCCGATGCCAGCTAAAAGACGAGTTCCAGGTAGCAGTTGAGCAGTAGGTAATGTGCGACCTAAGTTGCTACTCCAGGCCCACTTTCCCTCGTTCGAGAGTCAGAGTTCAACAGCAGGACTGGAAGACCCAAGGTTTGGAAGAACGTGCAGTCGATTATTGTGCCCTAGGCTGTTCAAGCTGAGCGATGAACCAGCGCGGTCTCAGCTTCTACTGGGTAAATCCAGTCATATGGATGTATAATGGTTCTATTCCGGGCGCCTGTTACATCGCTGCGAGATTTTCGGCCAATCACAGATATCCAAACTGGGTCAAAAGATTATCATGGCTAAGGCCTGCCCATGAATTAAGCTGTTGCGTCAGGCGTACCCTTCACTGAACCATCATTCAGTCAACCATGACCCATGAACCTACTCACACGTGGTCGTGGGTGATTGAAACGTTCTTTAAAAACGGCACAAAGGACTCGTTTTCACCCATTTAGGTTTTGAAAATGAATTCATCAGCTCTAGCTCTTTCCTCGTAATGACATTCATCATAGAAGGCAATTCGCCAATGTGAGTAGAAGAGTGTGAGTAGAAACACTAACCTACACCCACAAGTCAGGAGAGAAGCTCAATTTTTGAAATAAGGTGTTCTGCGTTGGTAGAGTTCAAGATGAGGCCGGAAGGTTGTCGAAAAAAATTGCGTAAAATGTGGAATATTGGCTTGACGTACAGACAGACGAAAGACTACCAACTGGCAAAGAAAAAAGTTAGGCAAAGTGACACCGCGAGGTTAACTTTGGGGGTATCTGGAAATTGGTATCTCAGGTCTCTCATGTTGCACAAACGTTACAGTTGTGTGCCCTCCACGGTCCTTCAAGTACTGGTTAACTATCAACAATAGGGATGCTGTGTCTTTTTGAAGAGACAGATAACCGTTAACTGCCCTGGGGTTGCCGTTTGACCGACCGACAGACTTTACAAATCAACCACTTGTTATTCATCCCTATGCGACCGCTTGCTTCAAGCTTAGGCTGTATCTGCAAGACAGAGCCCATATTATCTACTCCAGTTAGGATAGACTGGTGAAGATCGAGCTCCTTTACAGTAAATAAATCTGGTTCATTTTGTCAGGCAACAGTCCAACCAGGCGTGAATGCCACTTCACAGACTTACTGGGAGTGATCGAACATAACCTGATCCTGTGGCCCTATGCCCACCAACCGCAATTTCGAGTCTTTAGTTTTAAATGACCAAAAGAGCCAAATCAAACGGAATCTTATCTAAGCTGCCGCTGTGATACGGTTGACCGAAGATGGCCACCGCATCCATAAAACCCCTCAGGTGTCCCCGGTCTTTGTCGGTAATGCCTAACGATCGACAATAAAATACTTACAGGGTCTTATTGGTTCGTCTAGTGCGCACATTTAATACTTTTAACGGTCTCTAGTTGTGTAATAAACCTAAGCCAAGGTCAAAACAGATCAATTAAGTGATTTTAAGAACACTGTTTGACCATTTTAGGATTTCTGCGATAGGTCTGGCAATACTTACTGGCAGCTTTTCCGAAGGCCGTTTGGAATGGAGATTCATCTGAAAGCATTTGTCCTGGTTCTGTTTTCCCCCAGAGCCGCTGAACATCATACAGCGTTTGTATGGGTTTTGCTTGTTCGGTTTCACACGCTTCCGATAAAATCTGTGGTAAAACATCCAATAAGCGAATGCTAGAGCCACTGAGTTGGTTACCTGAAGTAAGCAATAGCGTGGATGAAAATTTTAGAGAGAACCAAGTAGCTAAATTCGTATCGTAAACAGGGCTCGATTCCGTGTTAGGGGCGTTCAGAAATCCCCGCCTTTTGGTTAGGGGATAATTGGGTTTTTAATCCTAAGTGCATGTTCTTATGTGGCCACTTCTAACATTAGAGCATAGAGGCACAGGTAACTTGGGGAGCTTTAAAAGGTGGGGGTGAATTACAAGTGATAGGATGAAAAAACTCGGTTCGACATTGTTGGGATCCGCAGTTAATAAAACTAAAGTGACATGACGCTGCCATGTCATTCTGAAAAGTCCTTCCAGAGTCAACAAATCAGATATCCGGAACTGGGTTTGCCCACCGGGGGTCCAGACGAAAACCAAAAGTGGTATCAAACGAGTTCACTTGATCTGATTCGGTGCTGTTATTCAGTGAAGTATCAAGAACGGCTAGTTGACCAGCTTGGTTAACAAGATACTTTGACAGACAGCTAAGGAAGGATATAAATTAGAAGAAATTCAGGGAACCTGGCTGACAACTACAACTCGGAGAATTTCGTCGTTAACGCAATGCCGTCACAACCCGGGTCCATCATGCAGGACAGGACTATGAATCCTGAATTATTCAGAAAGTTGAAGAGAAGGCCGAGATGTTATTGCCCTATATCAATGAAATGACTTACATTTTGCATATTTCCTCTAAAAGCAACGAATACACCTATTCACATCTTCTATAATGAAGCCGGCGAATGCTTGTACGTCAGTGTAGTAAATACAGGTAATTTTGAAATATTTTAGGTTAGACACGGAAGTAAGTACCCCATCCCAGTGACACAAATGACCATGCGCTAAATCTCAGAAAGGGAACCTATTCCCATGCCCTTACCCTAGACCTCTCACTAGAATTCAGTGTAGGACCGCTTGCGGTACTGTGCCCTAACGATTGTTGGACAGAATCAATTAACATAAGCACATGTCAAGCAATTCATTATTCACACCTCAAAGGCCCAAAAAACTTTTATCCTCAAAAATAGGACGTTAACAAGATATATTTTTCTACTGGGGGGTGGGGGAGTAAAAGAAATGTATTCCTGTCTCCTTTATAAGGGTATGACTGGATTTTTACATATAAACACACGCTTCCAAAATAATGGCTTTTCCAAGTACATTTTGCAAATATGACGAGAAAGCTAAGCCAAATACCGGCTTGCTCCTGCAAAGGACGTTATTTGGAACTAAGGTTCGAGTTAAGCATTTTTGTCACTCAATTCCAGTATCCCTTTACGTCAGAAAGGTTATCGGGATTTATGCTAAATGTTAGTGGGCTTCAGCGTATATTACCCTCGTCTCCTTGACACTTTCACTCAGATGATATCTGAGCCGCCCTTATCTTGTTGGTTCGAAAACCTGACCCCTCCGGCAGAGACCGGGCGTGCGTGGCACACGCAGACAGACTGTTTTATTTTGCCAGCCACAGCACCCGGTCCCGCGGTAGTTCTATGCTATATTTTTTATTTACACACAACTTTGTACATCCATTCTACTTATTAGTCATTTCCACAACTCGCATTTATGCATTCATGCCTACGTTGGTGTTTATTAACTTTTACGTGTAAATTCCAACGAGTGTAGGCTTACGTATCACTGCTGACATTTCACCCATTGCCTTTGTTCTTCACGGGATGGTGTTGACAGCAAAGTCCGTCCTAGAGTGGCTGCTTTACTTGGCCTATTTTGACCTGTTCATAGCCTGGTATCACATTTTCGGTCATCTTAACTCGCCAAAATCCCGCATCTGGTCTTCTTAGCTCTGTCTTGACACCGGGTTCAGGTGGATGTGGAAGGAGAGAGTGTGGTAAATTCAGCGCAAGTCTACGGTCACTATAAACTAATTCACGCGCAGGTCACCGCCCCAGCGCCCATTTTAATGGACATCGTTGTTCGCAACTGTCGAAATGATGGATTTACCTTCGGGGTCTAGTGCATCCGGCCTACACGGAATGCCTTAACCCCTGGATTCCTAATAAGTAGCCGCAGTGTGATTTCTGAAAGAGCAAGACAAGTTGAAATAGGAAAATTAACCTGGACAGCACTTCGACACTCGCTGACACGCTGGTTGAATAACGGGGATGCCGCCTTGTGAAGACGAACACCGGAATCGACAATTACAAAGCAACCACCAGGTGGAATAGCCACTGGCACCACAGTGAGTTTTGGTTTTGTAAACTCGATGAATACCGGCTGCGGAAATAGAAGGAAAGGCGTTGTAAAGCGGACAGAGTCAACAGAACATTAAGAAAATACGTAGACTTGTGATAGAAAGACAATGATGATTCGCAAATAAACTAAGTCTTCACTGGAAACATTCGAGTAACCTTCCTGGAAATCTGAGCTGAATTGACATTTAGTTTATTAATAAAATGCCTGTTGAACATCGAAATGTAAACACGTGGCGGTCAAGGCAATAGGCAAATTCAGAAAATAGTCTAATACTCACCTGATTTCCATCACCCGGATTTACTAGCCTACACAGGAATTTGACCGGTGACAGCTGATTCCAGGGGACTTTAAAGGTACGCTTAGATGGATGTTCTGCACAGTTTATGACGCTTGTCCTTATACAGATAAAATATGCCGGGCCAGGCGAAGTTTACGATATAGTACTTACCCTACAAACTACAAGCTAAAGGAGCGAAGGAAAATTGGGAAAATGACGGTTTGTTAAATGCCATCAGCCGACTTAACCTTGAAGGCAATCTGCGGTTTTGGGGTTTCAGTCTTTCAGTTACAGTGTACTCACAAAGCTTTCTAGAAAAGATCGCGCTTTTCTTGGAAGATGAGTGCGATTCTAAACCCAGGGTTTTGTACAGTTCCCAGCGGGCAAACACAATAGGACTAAGCCGGCAACCTGTAAAAACCACGAATGCGTCCAAATCGCCACAGTGCGGTCAAACTCCAGGCGCATGTTGCAACGCTGAACATCTTGCGATTAATTGTAGGTGCAGCATGCTATTACAAACAAAGACAAGGGAGACTGGAATGGCCATTTCTGGCTTATTAGCCGTCGTCAGCCAGTCATACCCAACCCCGAAGTGTGGAACACCCAAGGCTCGAACCCGCGACCTGTTAGAAGTCCACGCCTCGAGCCTAGGGTGTTTCACACCTCGAGGTTGGTCATGACTGGCTGACGACGGCTAACAAGCCAGAAATGGCCATCCCAGTCTCCCTTCTCTTTGTCGGTGATAACATACGGCCTATATCATGCGCTGCTGTACGGCTGCTGGTTGGGCTCGAGAGAGAGCCCGTAAGGCACAACGGAACGAGTGAGTTCCGTACGAACGATCGGTGAGCGTCCCCTACCAATTGTAGGTGCGCACCAATTGAAGTCAAGTTCTCGGCCAATGCCGGCTGTCCAGACTGGCCAATTATCTTCGAGGCTGACTCAGACGACCTTGCTGAGGGCGCTGGACACTTCGCCCCATCGTCTCACACTGGCAGACGCCGCTCCCGCGGAGTCGGGCGCGCCCTCGTCCTCCTGCCAACTCCTACCGACCCCTTCTCCAATAGTTCTTCACAGAATACAACATCCAACCGGCGTCCCACTTCCTCATTTCCTGTTCGGAACTGAGCCTGATCGTCAAAGTGGCTAGGGTCTCACTTTGGCTGGAGCGGCCGTAATACCTTAACACACGATAGAGAGACGAATTTGAAAAACCTGGGTCGCAGTCGACCATAACTGCAAAGGCCTTTTCTTTTCACGGGTAGAAAAAACTACTAAACTGGATGAAAAGAGACGGTTCCGGGATTTCTGAATAGCTATGAAGAAAACAAGCCCAAATGGCTGTATGTAGTTGCAGGCACTCGAGACAACCGTTTTGATTCTGGGATGGGGGAACACAGAGCTGGATAACTGCTCAGAGTTAACTAAATCCCGTTCCCACCTATGATGGCAGTGAGATCGAATGAGCAATCGCCTGGCAACCCTGTGCCCTATCCGTGTTCGTATCGCATTTCATGCGGATACTTCTGGAGTCAGGGTTGGGTAGAGAATCATCACTACCGCTGAAACACCAGGCTTATCAATCTCTCTTGGTTGACCTCTCATGCTGATTTCTAGGTTATCTTGTGATCTGGTCAGCGCCCATGTCTTCGCTTATTGGCGCTTTAGTTAAACAAAAATGCTAATCCGGGCAAATGCGTCAAGCAAAGTAAACATGAGCTCCGACTTTAATATGTAATGATGCAATTCAATACCACCAGACAACCATGAAGCACCAAGACCTAGTCGTCAAACCCAAACAGAAAAAAGTGGGAAGGGGACATGCGTTAAATCATTTTCTGCACTAAACGAAGCCCTAGGTTATACTTCCTACGTGGGCCAAGAAGAAAGCGATAGGTTTGTTAACACTACAAGTTGGAGGTCAGGCCTCCAGAGAAGGACTGGGCTTATAAATATGGAAGACAAAAGAACAAATGAAAAGTCCATTTAAAAGACGGCTATTAGCATCTTCTTTGAAGAACTGGAAGACACCTTGGTGGGAATTTGGAGGTCAAAACTTGAAAGGTCTCTTACTGATTGGTTAGCGAGTAGGCAGGCTGCTTGATCCATCCCACCGCCCTGAGTGCCGATTAGGCGTTCACATCTGGCGCATAGTTCTGCTAGTGTAAACTAAAAGTGGAAATATGAAAAAATTGTGCAAAAAAAGCATAAGACAACAACCTAAAAACTTCTGCGTGCGGTATGCTACCAGATGGACCGGTTTTACGCATTCGAAAAAGACAGCACAGTTCTAAAAACCGAGAAAACAGGCTTTGGTTGGATGTCGGAGTAATTTGCTTGAAGCAGTGCTCAATGTACGGCATCATTCGGACGTAATAATCCAACCTGGACGTACCGAAAGGCGGTGTGGGAGGAGGAGGAGGTTACTGATAAGATTATTCTCCTACACATTATTTTCCAAGCGGTTTATGAGAACCGGAATTATTCCATACATGGCATGCAATACAAACTAGCGACTGCTGTGATCTAATTCCTACTGGCCGCAATTCTGAGGCGAAACGACGCTGAGATGGCCGGGAGTACGGCCTTACAACTGTTCGAGGGCTTGCCATTGTAGATCCTCTGGAGGTCATGCTCCGCCTGACCAGTCGTACCAAAAAGGAAAAAGGGGGTTGTAATGGCTACCTCTGGCTTGTTTCCTGGAAGTTCGAATCTGCCGTCTGTCCTGTCTGTGTTTTAGTATGACCGACTGGGTGGGAAAGTTAAAAGTAGTTGACCTAACTACTTTCCTTCTTTGAGCCCGCTCTGTCGGAATTATTGATTGTTTGAGATTATGCCATCGCCTGCGAGTATTCTGGCTAAGAATTCCAGGGTGAATGGGAAAGAATATACTCCAGCCCTCAACCACATTGATGGAAGCCACTGTCATGGGATGTTGAAGTATAGAACGAAACACAAAGATCTTATGCTCCTCATCAACCCTGTAGGTGGCAAGGTATAAATTTCAGTGATTGGTTCAGATCAACGCCGTCTTCATGGAAATTGAAATTACGATATAGGAGGAGAAGAAGAAAAAGAAGAAGAAGAGGGATTAGGATGAGAATGAGAAGAAGAAGAAGAAGAAGAAGAAGGTCGTCCGGTCGTCCGCTCTCCACCTATCAGAGGTGGAGAATTTTAACCGGAATGCTGAAATGTATTTCCGACTAGGAAGGACTATTAAGTCGGGCTTGTGATGGTGATTGTTTTGCAGCATAACCGCAAGATATTTCACTCATATTAGGATGTTGGTTTTTAAATGTGCTTCTTCCCGGTCACTCGCGAAAACTAAACTCGGCAAGATATGGCTACTCAAGCGACATAAGTAGTATGTTATTACCGACAAAGGCAGTGGAGACTGGAATGGTCGTTTCTGGCTTATTAGCCGTCGTCAGCCAGTCGTACCCAATCCCGAAGTGTGGAAGACCCGAGAGTCAAACTCGGGACCTGCTAGTTAGAAGTCTACGCCTCTAAGCACTGGGCCACGAGCCCGTTTAGAGGCCCAGTGTTTAGAGGCATGGACTTCTAACTAACAGGTTTCGAGTTCGAGCCTCGGGTGTTCCACACTTCGGGGTTGGGTATGACTGGCTGACGACGGCTAATAAGCCAGAAATTGCCATTCCAGTCTTCCTTGTCTTTGTCGGTAATAACGTACTGCCTATGTCATGCGCCGCTCTGCGGCTGCTGGTTGGGCTCGAGAGAGAACCCGTAAAGCACAACGGAACGAGAGTTCCATAAGAACGATCGGTGAGCGTCCCCTACCAGTGACATGAGTTTTATTTATTTTCGGCGTCCTTATAGACTCAAATGTACTTTATAGAAAGCACGGAAATAACATTCTTTCTTGCGCTCATTTGGAAGCAAATCACGTCTTCTTCAAATAAGGCACTGCGAAGATGAGCAATTTTCGATTTAAAAAATTTTCACTTCCGAATATTTTTGAAACTGGTCTGCCGTCTTATTTACGTTTACGGTTTCGCAACTGCAAGTTCCATACTCTCCATGTGAGAGGAATCATAAATTCGCTAAATCCATTTAAGAGTTAATGGACTCGTGAAATTTCGGAATACTTGTAATACTTTGTTGGAAGCATTGTTAGACGGACAAACACGATGCCATTGAACTGCAAATTTTACGGCTTTATAAAGTCTTACAATCAAAAACGATTTATAGCCAAATGATACCCTTTTTGCATGTTTTCCGCAGAATATTTTCGAAGTTATATGCGCATCCGAAATCAATGAAAAAAACCGTACGGCAAAAATAGCCATACATTTCTGAGTCGAGTTTTTGCATGTGGACGGAAGAAGCGTATTCGGAAGCCAACATTCCAGCGTGATTGCAATATTGTGTTAGTGTGCAGCGTGATAATCGATATTACGATTCCACCCAAGTAATCCTTTCTAGTCAAAAACACGTTTGAGACTCTCGGTCACCATTCCATGAGATAGGTCAGCCACTGCGTGTAGAAGCCTAAACAGCCCAAAATGTACTCCAGCTATGAGAACAGCACTCGGAGGGTTTCTTAGGGAGACGGTCGCGCAAAATAACGGTAAAACAGAAGAATAATCAAGAACTGCACACATGTACATGTAAAGACTCCTTAAGACGGCACCCAAGTGCGACTCTCCTAACCAGACTGCATCTTGGCCTACGAACTTCTTCTCCTTCGAATTGAATATGCCCAGTCTGTTAACTGTAAATCTCTTAATCCTCCAGATAACTTCCACTTTCCTCGAAGTGTCATGCCACATCCTCATCATTTTCCGTTTCATGCTGACGAAGCATGACCATCCAATGATTGCCTGTGTTTTATATATGCTGATAATATTGTCGATGGTCAGACCACCAACAAATACTTTGATGGCATACTTTCTAGAGAGGACCTGGATCACTTCCTGATCGTTATAATTTAGCGTTCGTTTAACGGTCAGCAGTCAGCAATGGCATGTTTTTGGACTGCAGGCATCTGCTAATCATCCTGTCTATCTTTCAAATGAAGCAAAATATTTCCAATGTCTCAGTGTTTCGCTGTCCACTGACTTCCACGGGTCTTTGCATGTTGAATTCCCTTTTGCCAAGATTCCTAAACTTGTGATTTACATAAATCCAAATCTCGTCGTATGCCTCTTACGATTTAGAGAAACCTACATTTTCTCTCTTATCATTTACTGTACACATGTCGTTGTCCATGCTTTATAAAAAAAGGTTATTTTCTCCGAATGCTCTCTTTCGTTCATGGCCTCCCTTATTTCAGTCAAGTCGATCCAACAATAGTGCGAAATTTTATAACCATCAACAACTCTGTAACATGGATTCCAAACGACTTTCGTTATATTATCGGCCGAGGGTTACCTCACCAGCAATCAGTCATGCCAGTCTCAGAGCAAGTGCTAAACTGTAATGAGGCCAACTTACAAAAATTAAGGTTCAACTTGTCACCGTGACAGTGGAATATGTTAATGCTGTTTTTGATTTTTTCCGAATTACTTTGTTTGGTATTTTGGCTACGGTAGTTGCAGATTGCAGTTGAAGAAGGCAATAAAATGCCCAACTTTAGATACTGCTAATTAATACTTAGTTTCCAAGTGGGTACCATTTCGACGGCTGGTATAGAGGACAAATGTTTGTAAAAAGGCAGAAGGACTTACAGGATCAATCTGCAATTGAGCACACCGTGCAGTGGCCAGAGCTGCTGCGACAACGAGGGCGCTGCTACTAGACAGTCCAGCACACATGGGAAGACATTCGTCTCCTGAGCCGTGGCCCACCATCATGCGCATTGACGGTGGCTTCCAGGGCTGCAAGGCAGAAGCAAATCCTGGGGACGCCGTCGAACGCTGGAAACTTACGAATTTTGGAAGCAGCAGAAAAAAATAAAATGATCTTGACTTGTTTCTTGCGGAGTACTCGGGAGGTGTACCGTCAAAAAATTGCACCGTTAACTGTTGTGCATAACTTTTCCGTATAGTTTTAACGATAGCAAAAGCCGCCGGAAGGGAGATGACATAGGTTGAGAAAAGGGAGGGACTGTAACACTATCGGGATTGCATCCTGTCCTTGGGTGCGCGTTTGCAACGCGCCTCAGCAATCAGTAATAAAGTGCACTTCAACTACCGTGTATGAACGAAGTCAGCTTCATTTCGTCTAGCTATGGCTCCGGGACCATACGGGCTTCGTAATGCATTGTGTCAACTTCACATCGAGGTATTAAGGAATGTGAGTGAATTTCAGGGCTTCTTGGCAGGACATTTATGCTCAGCTCAGTCGCTATGCCGTAACATGCTTATTTCCAGAAATAGCATTACCGACAAAGACAAGGGAGACTGGAATGGCCATTTCTGGCTCACTAACCGTCGTCGGCCTTATTTTTTGACTATATCATGCGCCGCTGTGTGGCTGCTGGTTGGGCTCGAGAGAGAGCCCAACGGGACGAGTGAATTCTGTTAAAACGATAGGTGAGCGCCCCTCTACCAATGCTTACTTCCGTCGAGTCTCAATCCACTCACCTTCTTAATCACATTCAGCAAGAGAGTTCTTACTCTAGCAGTGTCACTAGTAGTGCTCATCAATTGAGTGTCTGCGCCTTATATATGCTGCATTTGATTCTTCGCATGCATTTTGTGGGAACTTAGACTCGCTTCGCATTGAGGGACTAACCTGACGGACAAAGGCAATGGATACAGGGATGAGCATTTCTGTCTTATTAGCCGGCATCGGCCAGCCATGTCCAACCCCAGGTTTTTGCAGCCCCTCAGGCTCGAACCGGCGTTCTGTTGACTAGACGTCCGACGCCCAAACTATTGAATCACGAGCTCGTCTTCCTGTCAACTGCCGGCAGGGTTGGAGATTGAGCCCCAAGGTACAAGGGGACGAGTTTGTACAGTGACGCAATCTGTGAGCGCTCCTATAACATAGTTAATTATCAAACTGCAAACGACAGGACAACAAGGTCGTGGTTCAATAGTTAGGGCGTCGGACGTCTAGTCAGCAAAACGCGTGTTCGAGCCTAAGGGACGCAAAAACCTGGGGTTGGACATGGCTGGCCGATGCCGGCTAATAAGACATAACTGGTCATTCCAGTCTCCCGTTTCCTTGTCGGCAATGTTATCATGCCTATATTGCCAGCCGCTGTGCGCCTGCAAGCTGGGCTCAAGACTGAACCCCAAAGGCACAACGGGACGAGTGAATTCGAAACGCGATCGGTGAGCGCCCCTCTACCATCATTTAACATTGGCTGCATAACAGTGAATATTTGGCTTGACAGATGTTTGGAACTAGCACAGAATTATGCCAATTTAACTGCGAAGACAATGGTTGTGCCAGTGCCAAACCTTAAAAACAAAAACAAAACATATGTCTTTTTTCCAGATATGCAGACATTTGAAAACATTAAATGTGAATAACTCCCCTTCGCCGAACATGACATAATAAGGAGTGTTCAAAAGTCACGTTTTCCAGCGACCTTCTTGGTGACTGCAGATTATGAAGCTCATCGGAAACGCTACATAAGGCATAGATAAATGTAGCAGGGAATGACTCGACCGGACAGACATCAATGAAACAGGGAAGAAGTCGCTGTTAACAGCAGCGTTTACTACTACCAAAACCAAACAAGCCGACGACCTTAATTAATATAGCCAGAAGGGTGCTTACCGACTTATTTTCACAGTTCTTCTATAATATAAAACCCCATTTAACCGAACACTGAAGATACGTGGAAAAAAGGCATAATACTTAAGTTGCGATTTTGATTTGGGAATGCGAATCCACTGTATGCTCCTCCGCCCTTATGAAGCTGGTTGAAATATTCGTCTTGGATCCCGGTATTTCATTCTCCTCCAATTTCCCTGGCCGTTTGTAATTCGGATATTAAAGCCAGACATAGTAAGTTGGATGCTATTGCTCTTGCGGTTTACTATGCCCTAAGACGGCTGGACAAGTGTTGTCGTGCTTACGCATGCGCATTTCTCGGCTACTCCTCTGCCTTCCACACAGTCCTGCGCCATCGCTTCGACAAAACGTCCGAGTGTGGCTCTTCTGATTGGATTGTTTCTTGGTCTAACGGTTATTTTGCCTCCCACAATCAACTTGTCCAATCTGAAAGGCCGAAATCGACTGTTCTTTCAAATAACTGCAGAGTTCTTCAAGGTACCATCTGCTCCCCCCCGCTTCTCTCACTTCACACTGATGACCTGAGATGGCCAAATGGGCAGTTATGTGCTTCATGTCTAGAAACCTGTCCAATGTATTTTTCGACTGCGACCCTCTCCCATTCCTGAACTCTTTGACACTAATGAGGTATCACCTGTCCGGTGCCTCTATGTTACTCTCCTCAAATCTCTCATTCTCCCTTCATACTGAAATCCTTTCCACTACAATTCATAAACTCGTTAACCACATCAGTCGTTTAAGTTCCTGTCACAAACATCAACCCCCAATCTGGGTGTTTGTAGATGCCTGTATTCTACCTCTCATTCTTGTCCTCCGGTTATTTTGCCTGCCTTGCCTAAAAAGGATATACTCATTTTAAAACGAGACGGCCGAAAACTCCCTTCTGCTGTCCGTATTTTTGTCTTTTTAGCTGGCACAACGACAATGAAATTTCGAAACAGTAAAGCAATTTGCTGATCGAATTCTAGCTGATCTTGTTCATCACTTTCAGCCTTAATTAATGGTTGCGACTGTCTTTGATGATGGGTTAGAGTGAGAACTCGAAACGTCTGGCCAATAAACTTCGTGTTCCAGTGATCGCATCTTTTTCTTCTCCTGAGCTGTGAAACCTTCCCGCCTTCCCTTTGGCACATCTCTTGCTGTACATAGTTTCGCGTTACAATCTATGGCACGGTCTCTAGCGAATAATGAGGCCAAAACACAGAAATTGAGACTCGAACTGCCCAGTGATATTTGTACAGTTTTTATGCAAACCCACCAGCTCTATCACCATCTATTGATTTGTATTCTGGCCATGTGAATAGAAAACGCTTTGGTTGAAAATTCTGGAATGATACTTTCAAAGTGAAGCCTATTCCCCTCTCTTTTTTCTCTCTCTCCCTCTCATGCGGCCTGAGTATAGTCTCTGCTGATTATCTTTCGAACCTGATATAAGAAAGATTTAGTCAGCAGCAGAGCGATAGCGGCTGTTTTGTAAATTCGCTTTCCGCAAACTCAAGGCGTCTTACCAGGCAGTGTTCAACTGCATAGTCGTGAATGCCCCGAAAACCACACAAGACATAGTGGTACCACTTCAGTGGCTTTGGAGGACCGTTGGCTGCAAATTCCAAGCATTCAGAAATCGAGCCATCAAAGTTCCTTTAATAAAAATAGAAGTTGCTGTCAGCCACTCGAGCCAGGGGGATAACTTCGAGCAATAAAAATAATAAAGTATAAATAGATGTTTTGGCGGATTTCGAATAACTTATTTTGACCCAACTGTGAGAAATCTGATGAATTCGGTGGGATTCGAACTCACGACAGCAAAGAGAAGGCTTCAGGACAGCCAAAACATCTAGTAATTACTCGAACCTGGTAGTCATCTGGTGGATTCTGTATTGATTACTTAGGAAATTCTGCTAGGACAGTCTGCTTTTTGCACCAGATTTGGTGGATGCTATACGTTGAAGTAGGCTGAACAGGTAACATGACCAAAATGTGATTAAACTCACAGTTCCGGGTGGGGCGTCATAGCTCAGGTGGCTAGAGAGTTGGCTGTACTCAGACCTTCCCCTTCCTGTCCTGGGTTCGGATCACACTGAGGTCGCAGAATTTTCAGGTAGATCAAAATAAATAACAAATATACAACCAACCGAAAACGGGTTTCGAGTCCTAGGGGTTGAAAACCTGAGGTTGGGTATGGCTGGCTGATGACGGCTCATAAACTTGAAATGGCCATTTCAGTCTCCATAGGTCTTAGTCTGAAAGCCCTTTCAGTAAAACATGTCCTAGCAGTCAAATGCTGTCAACTGGCAGTAGCCAGTAAATAAAACGGATTTTTTCCAAAAAACTTCGCAAATGACTAGTTTTGGGGAAAATCCGCAGTTTATTATCGAAGAGGTTATTTGAAAAGCCGGCCATATCGGTCAATCATAGCGTCCCAATTCAGGCAGCAACTGCCCTGCTGGACAATTCATTGCATATTTACCAACTTAATTCGAACACCATTTTTCCTGTCTGAAGTATACCAGGCGCACTCATTTACTAACAGGCAAATCCGGCGTCCCCCATAGAGAGGCGACTTGTAGGGTGCAAATACCAGGCTCCTTTTCGGCAGCCAACGTAGTTTTGGAGATTTGCTGTGGGAAAACCGTCGTTGCGCTCGAAGCTACAGAAGTAAATAGCTCCACCCTTAGACTTCGGACGGTTCTCATTGAGGCATAGGAACAAGTTAAATAGGTCAGTAGAAATAAACGTCTAAAGAAGTTTACGTATTGTTTGATTCCTAGACCCTTAATCGTTTGTACTCAATAACAGTGAAGTAGAAAAAATTGGTCGATTACTCAAGTCTGCTGTCCTCCGAACATATTTTCAGATTTCCATCGTGAAGATGCGAAGGCAGGTTCCCAGCTGCCAAAAAGACAGATTGGTTTAACGCCATCGGGAGAACTCCGTACCCATTGTAGTCTAGATGCTCGCCTGAAATAAACAAATAGAGCCGTAGTAGGGGGTTTTAGGTGAGTAGTAAGTAATATGTGGTATCTTCTATCCTCAGTCGAAATTTTCCCGATTGATTGGCTGGAGAATATGTTGTGTCAAAGGAAAATAAAGGAGGAGGAATGTTTGTCGAGGGAAATTTAGAGGTTCAAGTGGCAGATTTCTAGGCATTTCGGCTGTTTTTTTCTCTTAACATTACTAGAAGTCGACCAGTTTGAATGCGATTCTGAATACAGCTTTTGGGGACATGAGAACATCGGAGACGAGCTTTGAAATATAGTCTCTCTGAAGATTCATTGAAAAGAAGTATGGCTCCGACATATTGCATTTATATTTGATCAAAACTCCCAGACAGACAACGCTTATCTGGTGGTCCTCCCTCCAACCGTCTAAGAGTTCGATCAAGGCAGTAGCGGAAACATCCGTCCCATAGGACTGCAGGGGACCCTTTGCGCATTGTTTTGCCAAATCCAGTGGTATGGACGTGAAGAGGGAGATGACATCGAAGGAGGCCATGATCTCGTCGATAGAAACTGTGATTCCTTCTAATTTCTTTAGAAACTCTGCAGAGTTCTCAATCGACGTTTCACAATTCCTCGTAAGTGGATGAAGTTTGTGGAATAGCCACTTTGAAATTCTGCAGTTGGGTGCCCCGATTGAGGATACTAACGTGTCTAGACTTGTCGAAAGGCACCTAAATAAACGTCAAATTCTGGTGACACACAGAGCAACGACCACACTACGTACTCAGATAGTACATCCTAAGGATACGGTCGGCTATTCAGATAGAAAGGAAGTCGTCTACAAGATCTCGTGTGAGGCCTGTGATGCAGTTTATTGTGGTCAAACAGGAAAATGCACCTCTACACGCATTCATGAACACCCTTATTACAGGTGGCCGGGGTTTGTTTACTTCAGGTGGGGCTACATAACCACATCTGACCCGTATACATCCTTTAGGTGGATGAAAATGAGGCCTTTGGACAGTCTACTGTTTGTACCCAACCATCAGAATAAGTTGTGATGGCGTCTTCGACAAAGGTATGCGGACGAAATTAATCAGGTCGTGGAGGCATATAACGTGTGCTCGAAGGCACTGCGTGCAAGATCCTGTGGTTGACATAACTGTTAACAGGTTATTCGGACACTTGCAAGTGGTTCTAATTTAGCTCACAACTACGAGTTATCGCTTTGCCGAAGTATGTGTAGGTCATTTTCGCTTTCCTGTTGTTCCATCCTGCGTGGACTGCCCAAATCCAACTATTCGGCTGCCTGTTGCATGCGAGTTATAAGTCACTCTGGTCATAGCAGGGCGTTGGCTTAAAGTGTTTATAATCGAAAATGATACTTTTCTCGTTTTAGTCGCGCATCGCATATTTCCTATATCCCTTAGAGGGGCCACGCGGTAGACGCCCTGGACCAACACGGGAGCTAGATCGGGGTCCTGCAGACGTTACTGGGGATGCGTACCTATAACAGGTGCCGGATGTGTGGTGGTGGAACCGAGGGTGTACGGGCACAACTAGTTGTGGGTCTTCGCTGCGCTAGCCACCTGCACCCACTCCCGCCTGCGGTCTTTTCGACTCTGTCATGACAGCGGGCCCAGCTGGGGGAGAATGGGGGGGAAAGTGGTGGATGTTGTTCAAGTCTACTATGACTAAACGAATTCACGCACAATTCGCCGTCCTCCTCTCACCCTGCTATGCAGCACATGGGGAACGTCGTCGGAAATGGCGGTCGAATTGTTGGTAGGTTATGTCGTATCGCAATTGTGTTTACTTGTAGCTACTGCGGCAAGATCCTATTTCATAGCCATACCTGTTAGGGGTTGGGGTTTGGGGTTAGGCTAGAACTTGTCTACTGCAGGTACGACTACGAAATAAGATCCGATCGCTACTGCCTTAACGACTACATTTCTTTTGTTCAGGGTGTATTCCTCTTCGCATTTTTGCGATGCAAATTTTCAGTGCAGTAATACTATGGTATGAAACCGTTGGCCGTATCCTATTGAAACTCACAGGCTCGGTCAAATAACAGTTCATATTTGAACCAGTACACAGCGATCTGGGTTTGTGTTTCAGAGAAACCGAGTTTCGGCATTTATTGAGCGTGATCGTGAACAGACAACCAGTCCCATGGAGTAACTGGAAAAACCACAGTTTAACGGAACTGTCCACACATCAAGTTAACCATACCTGTCTACCACGTGAGTTGTCTTTCCAAACATATGAGTTTGCCCTCGACCACATACATTAGTCAGGGTAAGTTAAGTCAGGACACGAATAAGCCCTAAAAAGTTGTATTTCGAGCCTTCACCGCCGGGATTACCAATCAACTTCTAATTAGCAGTTCCTCGGGATACATAATCAGCATTCAGGAATATGTGCTCTATGATTTCGTCCGACAATATTGGGGTAAGCCTGTCGGAAGGGGATTTGTCAGGTCCAGGTGAAATTTTTTGATGCATCTTCCATTTTAATGCCATCAGCTTAACCAGACAAATCAAGTAAACTTCATCGGTAGGGCGCGTTGAACAAACCAATTTCTGGTAAATTACTAACAAAGACATACTAGCTAAAAGCCCAAACACACGTCTCTCCGATTTTCTGATGAAACGACAGAATCCCAAAACAAAGCTGTTTCCAATTAATTCTCCAGCTAAAATACAAGGAGTGTCTAAGAGGCCGCCCCTTTGTGTTTTTTTTAAAACTATTAATGAGGAGAGGACATTGATAGGATTTTCAGTTCACAAAACGGATACAATTTGGGCGATAAAATACAAATGTTAATTTACCAATTATGTTGACTCGTCCGGGTGCCCTCACAACAAAACAACTCCCTTTCGTTTCGGGATACTCTAAATTCAGCTTTTGCACCAGTTTTTCTGTCAAGGGCGTTTTTTCGTACGTTGCATACTAGAACAAAAAACAAAAGTTGCGTAGACTCAAATACAATAATGGAGATATAAAAACAAGAAGACTCACAAAACAGAGGCGACACATTTCCCCCTATCGCAAACTACTTCCAGTTGGCGTAAGTCATCCTAATTCTTTAGCCTCACATTTTGTTCGCGTGAGTTAGACTATGTTATGTCGAAGTACCTTAGAAATCGGAAGCCAATGATCGTTTTCATAGATGGTTCTGACATGCAGCCCAGCTATAAAGATAATGATGTCGCCGCATACATATTTAGTTCTTGACTGTGTTCGGGTCGAGCAATAAAGCGCGCCACGATGGCACGGGTGAGCACTGCTCTGGGGATCGGTACAGAGGTGTCAAAATGTTAAGTCACTATCACACCAAACGCTGCAACCGTTAACTTCGGTAAGTATATGGTGAAAAATTCCCCCCCTCCCGAAATACTGCACTCTCTGCAAGACTTCTGCCCCATTCTACTGCTGTCTTCGATGACGGGTTCGGATACGAATTTTTGCTTCAGAAATCGGGTCTCTTTCTTCTCAACTACTTCAAAATGGGCAACTGGTAGATGCTCTGGACCAACACGAAGGCCATTTTAGACTCTGGCAGGCGTTATCGGAGTCGCGCACCATAACAAATGCCAACATCTCGAGGTGCATTTGCAGACCCGGTTGCCGGCGTGCGTCGCGCACACTGGGACCCTGCCACCCCTCCTCCCCCCTTATTGTTGCTGTGCATCGAAAACCTGGTTATTTGTTGTGTGGACCAGGGGGTGAAGAGTGGAATGCCAACGTGCGGGTTCGACCGTGCCATCCACCTGCGCCCTCCCCCGCCTCAGGTCTACTTGACTCTGTCTTGACACCGGGTCCAGGTGAGGGAGGAGGAGCAGAGAGTGCGGTAGATGCTGTGAAGTCCTCTGTCACTATAAACTAAATTTTCGCACAAGTCACCGTCCCTGCTCCCACCCTGCTGTGGAGCATACGGTGGACATCGTCGAAACCGGACGGTGGAACTATCATAGGGCATCGGCCCGTGTCTCAGAGATAGAACATGGGGCTACAAAATCTCATTCAAGTGGATTCGAACTGTAAGTCCTCCAGACCCAATTTAGGACTCTGGCTGATCAACTATGGCAAATAAGTCGGAAATGGCCATCCCGGTCTTTTCAATGATAAAAGTTTGGATCAATTAATTGTATCCAGATTTCTGTGATAAAAGTAATGACGCAGGACAGACACCAAAATATGAACGTTATCTGCATGTCTTAAAACTAAAACAGGGCAAGGGTATGGTTTATGGCCGGGGTTACTTACTCCGGGAAGCAACTGTCGATATTTATTCGTACATGCCAAAGAAAGGAATAAAAAGATCGCGGTGGCTGTTGCGTAAAGGTGGTCAAGATGCTTCAAGGCATTCATTTGGGTAAAAATACGACAGTGCAATACCTTTTTGACAATGCCTTCAAAGGGACATTTAATTTATTTACTATTATCATTAACTGGTAAAAACGATATCCCCTTGTAATTGGTGACAATATAGAGGATCAAAAGGTGTGACACCACAAAGTTCTTGGATGTTTGGTTCTCTTGCTCGACACAAATGTTCCCCGGAGAAAGCAATTCTGGCCATAAACCATAATCTTGCCACAGCATTAATTCGCGTCTATACAGCTATGAGATGGAGGGCAGGAAGTTAAGCTCTAAGACCCACCTACAAATCACACACGGTGGTAAACAGATATATGTTTGGGGTGCACAAAGGTGCGTCATTATTTCAGCACAAATGGCAGTCTTCCTAGTCGAGCGGGTTTCCGCACCTCAAGTGATTCACCATATGGTGAAAATAGTTTAAAATTGGCTGGGTGTTATAAGTTGTCACCTGGATGGTGGCTGCCAACACCTCCTGCGCGGCTAACTTTGCACTCGAAAATCCAATAAGCAATCCCCTGATAAGTAAGACAATTATTGCCTTGTTTAATTTCCGAGGAAATTAATGTGTGAACTTCGAGTAAATTCTTCAGAGCAGACCTCTTCAGGCTCGGTCCGGAAGGTGACATGAATATCTGAGCTGTAATTTTATCAGTTACTGCGGAATAACCGCGTCATAGTTACAGCTGCCAACAAACAGCCAGAAGTACACATCTACGTGATTATTTACCTTACTGACCTCACACGTACTAGCTGTCAAGACAAGTACCATCAGTTTGAAAAGAACGCATGACATATTAAGCCTAATTTTCGGAGAGAGTCAATTTTTCGGTCCCCAATAAACACAGTCTAAGCGAAGTGTTCCCCATCGCTACTTATCAGGGATGGATGAACTAGACTACCAGACTGAAACAGTCACCTCAAAAGATTCCCATTCCTGCTGTTTTGCTCACGCCCCCGTTTACGGACCTCAGTGACATCACGGATTCCACTCTCCCACGCGCAGTGATCTGCGACAGTGATTTGGAAAGCAAGAACCCCTCTCCTCCTCAGTATCTCCCTGAGGCATATGGAGTGGCGACGAGGTCACGTGTAGCACTCGTAGACGGACTGTTTACCTTTGTTAGGCGCCACGACCGCATTCGTTCGTTTTGACTTTGCCTCGCCATTGGAGCAGGGTGGGTGGAGGAAAGAGTGGAGGTGGATGCAACGCATGCTTGCGTCATTATAAACTACCTCATGAGTTCAGGCTTCGCCAGGCTGGTCAGTGTTTATGTCTGAGCGCAGAAGAGACTTCACAACCTACATTCATGCCTTCATTCACTGTGAGTGAGTGCACAGGCCAGTTTTAGCCTTTACTCATATCTCTTCTAGGGTTTCTCTCCGGACCCCAATACTTTCAGCATCCAAAACAGTGACAGGGAAATGGTCGTCGGAATTGACCGTCTTGAGAATACCGACTCAGACACCCCTGCGGATGTCACATAGCCCCCCCCCCCCGCCTGCCATTCCACCTTCCTTAAACATCAGTTTGTCCTCATAATTCTTAAAGTTCTCTCCCAAGGCAAAACACGCCGCACATTCACCAACACGCACCTCATCACCCATTGCTCTCTGCACTCCCTTCTCATTCGCAGCTCACAATGGACGTCATTTTCACTTTCAACGCCGCTTTATAAATCATGTTGTCAAGGCAAATACTACTCCATACCATTTTACGCCACATTTTGCCTCGATTGGGCAACTGTGGGAGTGCCCTCTCGCCCGGCATGCCTCAAGCCCACCAGCCCGCCCCCAGCCTTAATAGTTTGCGCGTCAGCGCGACTGACATTGGCTCTTCCCGTAGCCGTAGGGTACCTTCCACTAGGCCAAGTGGATGCAGGCCTGCTGACTACTCAAACCACTGGCCTTCGCGCCTACTCCAACCAAGTACACTACAAGCGGAGTTCACGACTGTGATAAAAGCCGGCCTGCGAGGACAACGCGGTTGAGTGTTCGTAAGCTCTTATTTCGCAGCCGCACCTGTTATGGGTTAGGTGTTCAGGTTAGTGTTAGGGGTTAGAGTTAGGGGTTAGTGTTAGGGTTATGGGTTAGTGTTATATCCCCTATTACCGCCGGTCCCGACTGGGGCTTGTCTACTACAGATGCAGCTACAAAATAAGATCCGACCAGGTGTTCTTTGGGACAAATGTAAAGGCCGCCGTACCAATTCCGTCTCCATTACTTTTGACTTGCTAAACTCGTTATCTTGCATCATACGTCACAAGACCGACCCGCGTCTAGACCCCACCTAATTCGAAGGTTAGTTCTGCGACCTAACCGAGGGTCGATGGAAAATAAACCAGGATCAGACATTCCAGTCTGTCATTCCTTTACCTTTGCTACGCGAGAATTCTTCAATGGGTCAACTCGACCCCGAGATATCTGCGACCCGGCTGCTCTTACCGTTAAAACTACATGATGGATGTCAGCTGGTAGTGAAAATGGATGTCAGTACGCCGTTATAGTGATTATCCTTGAGACTGAGGCAAAGTGTGAACAATAAGTGTATGTGAGCGAGCAGACAACAATACTGACGAAAAATAACGGTGACTCTACGTTTCCGCCCGAGCCCGGAGCAAATAAACCGGAGAAACGCGGAGAATGCTTGGACACATCACACACGCAAGCACACACTGAAATGACACGGAATCTCAAGCGATCGCTCACTCGATGGGACCCGGCCATGTCTTTCAGTTCGACGGGGCCGGAATTCTCGCACTAGCCGCGAGCTTCTTGCACCATGGCTCTCAGGCCCGCAAGCCATCAACAAACGCAGTGAATTTCCCTCCGTATTCCTTGATAAAACTGTCTGAGCAGAATAATCAGTCATGTAGGTGACGTGTTAGTGAACACTGCTTTCAGTGGCAGTAGTAACAGATCAAATAGCCGAGCTGCTATAATACCAATCGCTAATTGCAACGACTCGTATGCGGGACATCAGGAAATCATCCCACCAGATACGAGCATCTACAATGAACACGGGAACTGGTAACTCTAGTAGGTGTGGTTACGTGACAACTGAATCCTATAAACACCATACCCGCGGTGTTTATCCCACTCTTTCCCGTTAATGACTCTGGTGATATGTTTGGGTATGGGTCCGAAACGCCAGGCGACCCGATTCTCGCTCCAGCGATTGTGTCCCCTTCTTCTGAACATTAGATCGTCTACCTAAAGACTTTTTCGTTCCCTGAACAAGCGGAAAATAAGAATTTGACGGGTATGAAACGCTAGTTACTCAGCTCCTTGCATGCACCGACGATGGCATTGAGAAGCACAGTCACTGCATTATTAGCTGGTCAAACAGCCAGAATGATGACTAGAACTGGACAGTAGACCAGGCTTGTTAGGAAAAACAAACCCCCCATAGCATGAAGATTAGTAAGTACTGCAGCATTTCTAGGCAATTAACGAGTGAGCAGACAAACACGGTTTTAGATATGGCGTAAACTAAGCGGAGAAATAAGAACACACTCAGCAACGCCATGAAATACAGTCGCGCTAATTCTTAGTTTTTGCCTATCGGCAGCCGTTGGATTTGTCCAGCGTCCTAATATTCACTTGCATCATCACTGAAAATCCCAACTTCTCAATTTGCCATAGTCCAACCGCTGTTTTAAAATCATAATGAGACGACCGTCCATGAAGCTAATGCAGGCATTAAAGGCATATAATAAGTACTTAAGTTATTATTCTAGAGAAACATCTGAATTTGTTGATATTACGCAGGCAACAAGATTTCTAGGGCCTCGATTTAACTGTCGCGCTGGCAAATTCAGGAAAGCCGAAGTTTGAATGCCTGAAGCACAGCCAAGTGGTGTTTATGCATTTACCTTAAAAAAAGCTTGTTAAAGGAGACCTTTTAAAGGTTCCAGGGAGGATTTGATAGATAAAAAAAGGAAGTCGATTCAAAACAGACAAGATTTAGGGGGCTAGTTACTCTGTTATTGATGCATATTATTGCAATGCGCAGAGCAGCGTCTCCAGGAAGATGTTTTAGAGTAAATGGTGAATAATTTCGACTCTATGAAGAACAAGCGCCTCCTAGTTTAAGTTCAATTTACTTCGTAGTTCACGGATTGACGATTCACGACAAGTAATGAGGGATAGGTCAGTTAGAAAATAGAACAGTTCGCGAGCTTCTATTGACGCAAAGGACACCGACAGTGACGTTGAAGGATATTTTGTAGAAATTGTAAGTTGGAAATTAAATGTCATAGGAGGCGGCTTTCAGAGTTCCGAGAAAAGGTTAGTTACATCTTGTTTCAGGGTAAGAGCGCACCAAGTCGACACACATTTTGTGATTTAGGCATAACTTATTAACCAGTTAAAATTCCAGAACAGAGCAAGGTCTTTCTGGATGAAACTCTACCCTCGAGCCTTAAAACTGATATCCCTGTCTTGATCAAAATCGAGTGGTTTCCGTGAACAGTTATACAGTCCGCACGTACAACGATGTCATTAACTTCCTCGAAGAAGCGTTGTAGTAAAATCCCACCTCGGAATTTACAATAGCAGCAAGGATCTTATATGCCTAGTGTTACGCAATGAAAACCGGTCAACTTACCTGGTCCATGTTAAGTTTAGACGACGCAAATCACGTACAAGTATCTACTACACAAGCCGACAATGGATTTTGCATGTAGCCATAAAATGTGAGCGAAAGAACCTTTACGTAACTTATAAACAGCAAGTTGATTGGTTGGCACTGTTCGTCCGCTACGCGCAGAGAGAACAGGACACGCTCACCGATCGATAACCCACCTGCACCGTAAGGCAACACAAACTCGCGAGTCACACACCACCTAACCCTGCGCGCTGTTACGGTGGGGTTTCGGTTAATTGCTACTGGTATTTAGGATAAGAATACATAGTCAGTAACCTAACATGCTTTTAAACACTTATTGAAGACTAACGACAACGCTGATACAGGGAAAGCTCTGCCAAGAACTTTTAGAACAGTAGTTACTTAATCAATGTCGAGCACGTTGAAAGCGTTTTCCTTTTGTAACTAGATAATACAGAGCATAAAATCATCGTCAACTCCATGACTTTGTTCAGCGGAAATAGTTTTGACCGGATGACTATAAAAAAGCAGATGGAGGTAATAGGTTCGGTTTTAGCCCTGCACATGGGCTGCCTAAATGTACTCCAGTGTCAGGTTAGGGTGTGGCCCACCGAATTTCAGTGGTCTGGAAACGAGAGAGTTCGTATTTCGACAAGGACGCAGTATGCGACCGCACTCAGGAAACAAGAATCAGGTCATCATGGCATATTGCGTTCACGTCTTTTTTTCTTACTAATGCTTCCACAATCTCTTAACTTGATGGAATGTAATCCACTTCTTTTGCGAAAACAAAGTGGAAGAAGTGCGAACAATGTTCAACTTTTGTATGCACTGTCAGATATCTTTATGCCCTCATCATTCCTCGGGAATCAGGTTCCTGGCAAGTGTACTCTTTTGCGAGTAGGTTTAGAGAAATTTAGCGCGAGGACGCGATATGCCACCTCAACATTTATCCGAATGCTTACCTATTATCGCGCTCTCCTTTCCGCCGTTTAGCCCAACCCACAAAACCCGCATTGCACAGAGACCAGGTTTCTGTTCCCTGAGTGGGTTCGCATACTGCGTCCCTGTCTGTA
>CACRXP010000596.1:273384-285105 GCA_902702965.1 Spirometra erinaceieuropaei
AGCTGCTGCACGGCCCTGATGGTCTCCTGGAGAGATGGCGGGAGGTCGAGGTCCACGTTGGTCTCCACTTGCGGCAAGCGCTCGATGGCGGCGTCGGAGATGACGGAGGGGCGGTTGAGGACGCCTCGAAAATGCTCGGCCCATCGCTGCAGGATTTGCGTCTTCTCAGTCAGGAGAGTATTGCCGTCGGCGCTGTGGAGAGGAGCAGTGCCCTTCGTCGGCGGACCGTAGACAGCTTTGATCGCAGAGAAGAAGTTCTTCCATTCGTTGCGGTCGGCGTACCCTAGGATCTCCTCAGCTTTGCGAGCAGTCCAGGCGTCCTGCATCTCGCGCAGTCGTTGCTGAAGTTGGCGGCGACTGCGGTAGAAGGCAGCTTTGGTGGCATCAGTGGGGTGATCTGCGTAGGCTTTGTGTAGGCGGTTCTTCTCAGCTAGCAGATTTCTGATGGCGGCGTCGTTGTCGTCGAACCAGTCCTGGTGTTGGCGGGGAGCGCGACCGAGGACGGCGAGCGCCGTCGACTGGATCGTGTCTCGCAGTTGACACCAGTGGTTCTCCACGGAGGCGTTCTCGGCGTCGTCGGCCGCAGCGATAGGAAGGTTGTCTAGCCGTTGAGCTAGCTCATTGCTGAAATGGAGATGGTGAGCGGGCAAAGACAACAAGGCAACATTCAGCTTACCTGGGGGTCGCTTACCTTGTGGTCTCCTGCGAGGCTGTAGGCGAATACGCATCTTCGAGATGACGAGGCGATGGTCGGTCCACCCGTCAGCACCCGCGATCGCCTTCGTCACCAGCACGTCCCGCTGATCTCGCCTCCAGACGAGGACATAGTCCAGCAGGTGCCACTGGCGCGACCGAGGATGCCTCCAGGTGGCCTTCTCTCGCTCCGGCAGACAGAAGAACGTGTTCGTCAGCATGAGGCGGTGTTCTGCGCAGGTGCGGAGAAGCAGCAGACCATTGTCGTTTGAGCCGCGGAGACCGTGGGGACCCAGCACTCCTCTCCAGGCAGTATGGTCTGTGCCGGCGGGCGTTGAAGTCGCCAAGGACAATCAACTTGTCCGCCTTCGACACAGTCGCCAAGAGGGCGTGCAGGTCCTCGTAGAATTTGTCTCTGACGGCGTCGGCGTTGGTCATCGTCGGAGCGTAGGCGCTGATGATGGTGGCGAATTTGCCTCCCCTGAGAGGCAGGCGGAGGCTCATCAGGCGATCGTTGATGTCCTGCGGCAAACAGGGCAACCATCCCACGATGTCGTTCCGAATGGCGAAGGCGACGCCCGCGTCTCGTCGCTCTGCCCTGGGTCGACCGCTCCAGAAAAAGGTGTAGCCGGCACCTACCTCCTCCAGTTGGCCTTGTTCGGGGAAACGGGTCTCGCTGAGTGCGGCGATGTCCACCTTGTAACGCGCCAGTTCTCGTGCCACTAGCGCCGTCCTCCGCTCCGGTCGGTTGCTCCTCGGATTGTCTAAAAGGGAACGAACATTCCAGGCTGCCAGAGTGAGCGCGCTCACCCTGCCAGTCTGGTGACAACGAGTGGGGCGACGGGAAGGAGATGGAGAAGAAGATGACGAAGGAGAAGAATAGGCAGAAGAATAGACGGAGGTAGAGGAAGAAGAGGTAGGATGAGGAGAATGAGTATGGTTGTTGTTTTTGTTATTGGTTTTGTTGTTGTTTCGATTTTGATTGTTTCGACCATGTTTAGACGTCTGCGGCCCTGGCTAGCCTGGAGACGGCGTGGTACCCAGCAATGTTTAGGCCACCTTTTCTAGGCCCTTCCCCTCGTGGGGGCTGGCAGTGCCATCCCTGAATAGGGCTGCCATGTGCCGTTGTGGCACGGCCGAACTCCACTATGGGACCACGACTTCGGGTTGTAGTGGAGAGCGACTCGAATTCGCCGTAAGCCGCGGTCTCCGTCGGCGAAGGTGGGCGCGTCAAGGCGGTGTCGATGTGGAGATCCATCCCGTCACCGGCTGTCGAGCGACGTGCAGAGACGAACCACGTCACGACGGTGCCGACGCAAGGTTCCATCCGACCTTCCATCCAGCGGAATCCGCAAAGCCTGTGCATACGGCACAGCGCACAGGGCCCCTGCACCTGGTTTAGCCCGCCGGTCGAGACGGTTGCCCGGGGTGTGGCCGCTGAGCAGAGCCCAGCTACGTGGAGCCACAGGTGAGAGTTGAGTGGCAGCAAGTGGACGCTAGGCGCAGTCTCACCTGCAAGCAAGTGAGCGACCACCACGACCATTACGTGAACCCACCGCTGACACCCCTACACCCCCTTTAATAACACTACTACTATTAGTACTGACACTGCTACTGCTTTTACCATTTTAACTAATAATATTACAAATTCTAATAATACTACTGTTAATACTACTAGTACTTCTACTAGTACTACTACTACTGCTACCATTGTTGCTGCTGCCACTACTACTATATCTACTTCTGACTCTACTGCCAATATTACTGTTAGTACTTATACTACTACGACTAATACCACTACCACTGGTGCTGCCGCTACTACTAGTACTACTTCTACAAATACTATCACTATAACTTCTACTACGACTGCTACTACTGCTACTAATACCACTACTTTTAGCACTGTTATTTCCGCTACTTCTGCTTCTTCTTCTTCTTCTTCTTCTTCTTCTTCTTCTTCTTCTTCTTCTTCTTCTTCTTCTTCTTCTACTACTAGTACTACTACAACTACAGCTACTACTCCTACTACTACTACTACTACAGCTACTACCACTTTTTCGTATACTTCAGTCAATTGTGCTAATAATACTGCTACTTCTACTACTACTTCTTATACCTCAACTACTACTTCTAGAACTACAAATACAAACGTTAAGTCTAATACTTCCAATAATACTGAAAATTCTACCGCCGCTGCTGCAGTTGTTAATACTTCTATTAGAACTCTTACTACCGCGGCTAATGTTAATACTATTATTAATACTACTGTAACTACTACTAACAGTTCAACTTCATTTACATACACTACTGTTACCACTTCCACTGCTAATACTACTCTTTCATTACTACTACTAATAATAATGCTACTATTAATACTACCACAGATTTTACGGCTAATACTAATAACGCTACTTGTAATTCTAACATATCTACTACTACTACTACTACTAATACTACTTCTACTACTATTACTACTATCACCGCTACTACTACTACTACTACTATTACTACTATTACTACTACTACTACTACTACTACTACTACTGCTACTGCTACTAATACAAATTCTACTACAACTTCTACCATCCTGCTGCCGATATTACTACTAATAATACTGCTCATACTACCACAGCTGCAGTTACTGCGAATACTACTACTACTACTACTGCTACTACTATTTCTACTATAACAAGTACCACTTGTGCAAACCCTTCTACTGATATTTGTCTTCCATTACTACGAAAACTACTACTGCTTCTACTACTACTACTACTACTACCAACTCTGCTACTACTACCAACTCTGCTACTGTTACTACTATTACTGCTACGGCTAGTACATGTATTGCTGCCGCTAATTCTACAACGAATACTTCTACTACTTCTGCCGGTAATACGTCTTATGCTACTGATAATGCTAACGCTGCTGCGTAAGGGCGCTATACCGCGCGTTGAGACGCACTGCAGTGAAATGGAAGACAAGGTTGCCAAATTACAATATCTTCGACGGGTAATGAGAGCCAATGGTTACCCGGGCAACTTTGTCAACCAGTGCATACGAAAAGGACACCAGAGACCAAATCCAACCGGCCCCAAATTTTGACGGGCTCTTCCGTACGTGAAAAACGTCTCGGAAGCCGTCAGTCATCTTCTCACTCCACTTGGAGCTGGGGTTGCACACAGGCCGGAAGCAACCATTAGGTGCCAAGTCATGAGGCCAAAAGACCCGCTGCCACGGCAGGAAACGTCTGGAGTCGTTTACCGGATCTGGTGTAGTTGCGGATAAAGCAATTATGTCGGAGAAACTGGGAGATTACTCCGCACGCGTATTGCCGAGCACGCAGCAGCAGTGAGGCTGGGAGACGCTAACTCTCAGGTGGCGGCACACTCGACGGGACTCGGCTATATTTTCAAATTTCAAGAGGCCGAAATCCTCGCAAGGGTTGACAACCGCGTGAGTCGCGATCTGCTCGAGTCATGGTTCTCAGGTCCGCAATCCATCAACAAGCACAATGACCTCCCGGAACCATATTCCGTGCTGAGAATTTTTCTGGGCAGGGGAATCACCCACGTTGGTAGATCGCGAGCGAGCATTTATCCCAGTGACAGTGAGCCGATTTGCCGAGCAATCGTCACATCAGAATCTAGCACGGATAACGAAATCCCGACAATTGACGACTCGGACTCGGACTGACAAGCCACCACCACATCAATCACGACCCCAGCGGTGATTTCGAGAGCTGTTAATTACAGTGAGCATATTGTCCCACGGCAGCCCCGTGCTATAAATACTGCACTCCTGGTGCCACCATCACCTTTATCTGCGAATGTCTCTGATGATGGATTCAAGTGAGAATCCCAAACGTCAGGCCAATAAATTTCTTGTTACATTGATCGCATCTTCGTCTTCTGAAATACTGTTTCTTCTACTACTATTACTGATACAGCTAATTTTTACTGCTGATGCTACCACTGATAGTGGATCTTCCTCTGCCACTACTACTACCACTACTACTACTACTACCACTGCCACTACTACCACTGCTACTACTACTACTACTACTACTACTACTACTACTACTACTACTACGACTACTACTACTACTACTACTACTTCTAACCCGACTACCTTTACTAATAATAATACGACGACTACGACTACGATTACTAATACTTATTCTATAACTGCTCTCAATTCTACTAATTCTACTACCAATTCTACTAATCATACTACTACTACTACTACTACCACCACTACTACTACTACTAATTCTACGACTATCAATACAACTACCCCTACTACTGATAACAATTCTTGTACTACAGCTGCTACTACTACAACTGCTACTACTACAACTGCTACTACTACAACTGCTACGGCAGATACTACTAGTAGCACTACATCTACAACTGCTTCAATTGCTACTTCTACTACTACTACTACTACTACTACTTCTACTACTACTACTACTGCTGCTGATTCCTCTGCGGCTTCTTCTACTACTAATCGCATTTCTTCCGCTGCGGCAACTATCACTAATATTACTTCTTACACTACTATTTCTACTACTAATTCTACTACGGCAACAACTATTACAAACACTACTGCTAATACGACTAGTAGGACTACTACTAATACAACTGCTATTGCTGATACTACTACGAGCATTAACTCTACAACTTCTTCTACTACTACCAGTACTACTACTGCTAGTCCTTCCACTACTATTGCTTCTAATACTACTACAACTACTACTGCCGATACTTATTTTGCTACTTCTACTACTAATCGCATTTCTTCTGCTGCTGCAACTACTATCAATTCTACTTCTACTACTAATAAGTATACTACGGCAACTACTATTACAAACACTACAACTACTGCTACTTATACCAGTACTACTGCTAGTAGGAGCAAGAGACGAGGCCCAGGATGTAGTCTTGAAGAAGGAGACACGATCGTTGGGACAAGAGGCTCATTAGCCTGACGTTTCGGATTCCCGCTCAAATCCATCATCAGAGACAAAAAAGCAGAAACGGGTGGTTGATGCACAAGGGACTGCGGCATTTACAGGATGCAGTAGCCATGCTACCGCATACTTATAAATATTCACGGCTCGCCCCTTCATCCGGGATCGTCGCACTTGGTGTGCTAATTGATTGATGGCCGACATTCGAGTCGTAAATCGCTGCAATTTCATCACGTGCGTTGGATGTTGGTGTGATGATTGCTCGACCATCTGACGCATCGACCCCAGTGTTCACATCTACGCTCCCCGCATCGCTAATTACTCTGCCTAGTCGAAGTCTCAGCACGGAGTATGGAATGGGAAGATCGTTGCACATGTTGATGGACTGGGGGCCAGTAAACCATGATTCCAGTAGATCCCGGCTCACGCGATTGTCACCTCTTGCGAGAATTTCGGCTTCGTCGAATTTGAATGTGTGCCCGCATCTCGTCGAATAAGCCGGGAGCGTCGATGCGTCAGATGGTCGACCAATCATCACACCAACATCCAACGCACGTGATGAAATTGCAGCGATTTACGACTCGAATGTCGGCCATCAATCAATTAGCACACCAAGTGCGACGATCCCGGATGAAGGGGCGAGCCGTGAATATTTATAAGTATGCGGTAGCATGGCTACTGCATCCTGTAAATGCCGCAGTCCCTTGTGCATCAACCACCCGTTTCTGCTTTTTTGTCTCTGATGATGGATTTGAGCGGGAATCCGAAACGTCAGGCTAATGAGCCTCTTGTCCCAACGATCGTGTCTCCTTCTTCAAAACCAATACTACTTCTTTTGCTTTTACTAACACTACTACTACTTTAAATCCCACTGCTACTACTACTACTAATGCTGCTTCTACGATTACCATATTACTACTACTACTAACGCCACCACTACTGCTATTACTACTAATACTGGTACCACCACTACTTCTTCCATTGCTATTGCTTCTACTAACACATTTGCTACTGCTTCTGCCAAAACGTCTAATACACATATCTCCACTGCTATTGCTGCTCCTACTAATACTTATGCCACTAGTAACACTAATATTTGTACTACTACTACTACTACTACTACTACTACTACTACTATTACTACTACTTCCTTTACTACTACTACTACCACTAACACTTCTACTTCCAATACTTCTACCACTAGTACTACTACCACTACTACAAAAAATTCTGTTAATACAACTACGTCTAATGAATTTACAACAACAACTACTACTACTGCAAATAATAATACTAAAATATTACTACGAATTGCTGCACTTCTAACAATAATTAGGCCGCTGCTGCTGCCGCCACTTCTACTATTGATGAGACTAATAATATTACCAAGATTATTATTACGAATTTTACTGCTATTAAAATTATATCATCAGCAACAGGAAAATATAAAAAACCTCATGAAAATTTCATCATTACCATCATAAATCACATTATCGTCCCCGGTATCAACGTCATTATTATCATCATCATCATCATCATCATCATCATCATCATCATCATCATCATCATCATCATCATCATCATCATCATCATCATCATCATCATCATCATCATCATCATCATCATCATCATCTTCTTCTTCTTCTTCTTCTTCTTCTTCTTCTTCCTTCTAGTAATACTTCTTCTTCTTCTTCACCTTTCTTCTTGTTCTTCAATGTCTTCTTCTTCTTCTTCTTCTTCTTCTTCATAATTATGATCATTTCTTTTCTTCTTCTTCCTCTTTAAATCCTTTCTCTTCTTCTTCTTCTTCCTCTTAATCGTCTTCCAATTCTTATGTTTCCTATTCATCATATTCCTCATGCTCATCTTTCTCCTCTTATTTTTCCTTTTCCTCTTCTTCATCTTATTCTTCTTTTTATCCTTCCTATTCCTCTTCTTGTTCTAATTAATCTTCTACCTCTTTATCTTCTTCTTCTTCTTCCTCTTCTCATTCTTCCACTTCTTCTTCCTTCTCTTCCCATTCTTCCTCTTCTTCCTCTTCTTCTTCATCTACTTTCTTCGTCCACCTCTACTTATTCTTCTTCTTCTTCATATTCTATATTCTGCTTCATCATAATATTTTTCTTTTTCTACTTCTTCTTCATTCTTCGTCTGCTTCTTCCTTTTCTTATTATTCTTCACTCATCCTTTTCCACGTTCTTGTTCTTCTTCTTCCTCTTCGTCTTCTTCTGCTTATTGTTCGTCCTCTCCTTCTACTTCCTCTTATTCTTCTTCCTCTTATTCTACTTCCTATTCTATTCTTCAACTTCATTATCTCCTTCTTCTTCTTCTTCTTCATCTTTATCATATTCCTCTTGTTCCTTTTCTTATTCCTTTTATTCTAAATCATCTTACTCTTCATCAACTTCTTCTTCTTATATTTAGTCTTCAGCTTCTTCCACTTCTTATTATTCTTCCTCCCCTTATTCTTCTTCTTCTTCTTCTTCTTCTTCCTACACTATTACATCGTCCTCGTTTCCTTCTTCATAGTTTTTCTTCGTCTTCTACTTTTTTTTCTCTACGTCATCTTCATCTTCTTCTTCTACATTCTTCATCATCTTTCTGATTATTCTTCTACTTTCTTCTTCTTCTTCTTCTTCTTCTTCTTCTTCTTCTTCTTCTTGATCTTCTTCTTCTTCTGCTTTTTCCTGTTATTTATTCTTATACTTCTTCCTCCTTCTTCGTCTTCCTCTTCTTCTAACTTCTTCTTCATCATCATTCTTCTTCGTAATCTTATGCTTTTTCATATTCTATCTTTTATATCTTCATTCTTGTTCTTCTCCTTCCACCGCCTCTATTTCCTCGTATATTTCTTCCTCTCACTCTTATTCCTATTTTAAGTTTTCCGCTTATTATTCACCCTCTTATTCTTCATTCACATCTAAATCTACCCCTTCATCTTTCTTCTTCTTCTTCGTCTTATTACAATCATTATGCTTCCTATTAATCGTAATCCTCCTGTTCAACTTTCTCCTATTATTTTCCATTTTTATCTTCGTCATCTTATTATTCTTCCTATCCATCCTATTCTTCTTTCTGTTCTACTACACCATCTTCCTCTTTTTCTTCTTCATCCTCTACTCATTCGTCCAATTCTTCTTCTAGCTCTTCCACTTATTCCTCTTATTCTTTATATTCTTCATATACTTTATTGGTCATCCTCTACTTATTCTTCATTTTCTTCTTCTTTTTCCTATTCTTCTACATTCTTAATATTCCCATTTCTTGTTCTTCTTCTTCCTCTTAATTTTCTTCCTCTTACTATTCATCCACAACTTCTTCTTCCAATTATTCTTCTTCAACTTATTCTACTTCCATTTCTATTCTTCTTCTTCTTCATCATCATCATCATCATCATCATCATCATCATCATCATCATCATCTTCTTCTTCTTCTTCTTCTTCTTCTTCTTCTACCTCTTCTGCTACATCGTTATTTGAATTCCCGTGAAGACGGCGTTGATCTGTTTTTTGAATGTCATCACCTGATGCAGTTCGATGACGACCAAAGTGTCATCCACATAGCGTGCACTGAATTGCGCTCTGTGATGTCGGAAAACCAGCGACTCCAGCCGTTGTAGCACCGCCTCGACTATGAGTCCCGAAATCGGCGATCTCATTGGCGTTGCCTTCACCTGCTCGTAGATGGTTCCGTCGGAAGTAAAGTACGTCCTGAGACAGAACTTCAGGCTCTGCATGATTTGGGCATGTCCGAGGCCATTCTCCGTTTCGTCCTATTTCTCTCCTAGGAGTACTTCCAGGTCCTGCGGGATAGAAGTAAAAAGGCACGTGACATCAAAGGAAACTATGACATGGCTTGGCAGGAGACTTACTCATTTAAGATACTCGGAGAATTTCCTTGACGAGCTGACTGTGGTGTTCGAGGTGTTCGGAGGTGAGAAAATTGAGACGTCGGAGTAGCCGCTTCGCCAGTACGAAGTTTGCAGTGTCCTTTAGTGATACCATAGGCCGCAGAGCCGCGCCCTCTTTGTGTGTGTACATTTGGGAGACCATGGAAGCGGGCTAGTGCCGCTTCTTGTGCTCTTGCCATGCCTCGGTCGATGGACGATATTGCACCTGACTTCTCCATGCCAAACAGTGTCGCGTTAATCTCGCCTGTCAGCCTTTTGATGGGATTGGATTCGCATCGGACATAGGACTGACGATCCAACAGCAAGCTATTGATATTTTCATTGTACTGTGTCCTCTCCAATACGCTCCTTGAAGGCGCCTTGTCTGCAGGCAAGATAAAGTCTTCGTTGTCGCTTTCCTGAACAATTTGGTATTTTGACACCACAATGTTTGCGCCAGAAGAGGACATCCGGCAGGGCCATCTGCTTCTTTTCCTTCTCATTCCCCTTCATCTTCCTCTTATTCTTCTTCTTCTTCTTCTTCTTCTTCTTCTTCGTCCTCTTCTTCTCCTACATCGTTATTTGAATTCCCGTGAAGACGGCGTTGATCTGTTTTTTGAATGTCATCACCTGATGCAGTTCGATGACGACCAAAGTGTCATCCACATAGCGTGCACTGAATTGCGCTCTGTGATGTCGGAAAACCAGCGACTCCAGCCGTTGTAGCACCGCCTCGACTATGAGTCCCGAAATCGGCGATCTCATTGGCGTTGCCTTCACCTGCTCGTAGATGGTTCCGTCGGAAGTAAAGTACGTCCTGAGACAGAACTTCAGGCGCTGGATGATTTGGCCATGTCCGAGGCCATTCTCCGTTTCGTCCTATTTCTCTCCTAGGAGTACTTCCATGGTCTCGACTGCCAGGTCCTGCGGGATAGAAGTAAAAAGGCACGTGACATCAAAGGAAACTATGACATGGCTTGGCAGGAGACTTACTCATTTAAGATACTCGGAGAATTTCGTTGACGAGCTGACTGTGGTGTTCGAGGTGTTCGGAGGTGAGAAAATTGAGACGTCGGAGTAGCCGCTTCGCCAGTACGAAGTTTGCAGTGTCCTTTAGTGATACCATAGGCCGCAGAGCAGCGCCATCTTTGTGTGTGTGTACATTTGGGAGACCATGGAACCGGGCTAGTGCCGCTTCTTGTGCCCTTGCCATGCCTCGGTCGATAGACGATATTGCACCTGACTTCTGCATGCCAAACAGTGTCGCGTTCATCTCGCGTGTCAGCCTTTTGATGGGATTGGATTCGCATCGGACATAGGACTGACGATCCAACAGCAAGCTATTGATATTTTCATTGTACTGTGTCCTCTCCAATACGCTCCTTGAAGGCGCCTTGTCTGCAGGCAAGATAAAGTCTTCGTTGTCGCTTTCCTGAACAATTTGGTATTTTGACACCACAATGTTTGCGCCAGAAGAGGACATCCGGCAGGGCCATCTGCTTCTTTTCCTTCTTCTCTTTCCTCTTTATCTTCCTCTTCTTCTTCTTCATCTTCTTCTTCTTCTCCTTCTCCTACATCGTTATTTGAATTTCTGTGAAGACGGCATTGATCTGTTTTTTGAATGTCATCACCTGATGCAGTTCGAGGACGACCAAAGTGTCATCCACATAGCGTGCACTGAATTGCGCTCTGTGATGTCGGAAAACCAGCGACTCCAGCCGTTGTAGCACCGCCTCGACTATGAGTCCCGAAATCGGCGATCTCATTGGCGTTGCCTTCACCTGCTCGTAGATGGTTCCGTCGGAAGTAAAGTACGTCCTGAGACAGAAGTTCAGGCGCTGGAGGATTTGGGCATGTCCGAGGCCATTCTCCGTTTCGTCCTATTTCTCTCCTAGGAGTACTTCCATGGTCTCGACTGCCAGGTCCTGCGGGATAGAAGTAAAAAGGCACGTGACATCAAAGGAAACTATGACATGGCTTGGCAGGAGACTTACTCATTTAAGATACTCCAAGAATTTCCTTGACGAGCTGACTGTGATGTTCGTGGTGTTCGGAGGTGAGAAAATTGAGACGTCGGAGTAGCCGCTTCGCCAGTACGAAGTTTGCAGTGTCCTTTAGTGATACCATAGGCCGCAGAGCCGCGCCCTTTTTGTGTGTGTACATTTGGGAG
>CACRXP010000596.1:286351-296611 GCA_902702965.1 Spirometra erinaceieuropaei
AATATGCTTTCTTTTAGTCACCCAATAGACAATCACGTTTTCTTTATATTTTATACTTAAGGAAGGGGTATAATTAGGTTTTAAAAAAGTTTCTAATTATGAGACATTTTAAGACCGCGATATGTCCATTCACATAGCATCGCAGCTGGCCGTTTTCCACTGCTCCACATGAAATGTACAACATGGTCCGCATTTATTGCAAAATTTTATGGGCCCTGTATGATATTTATTTAATGACATAGAAAAATATGGGATTTTCTTTACGCGGAACGCATGCACCTTGTAGAGTGTAATCAATAAGCGCTAATGCAACACATGATCAGTCTCCGAATTTTTCGGCAATTAGAAAACTTTTTTAAAACCTAATTATACTCCCTTCTTAAGTATAAAATATAAAGAAGACGTGATTCTCTATTGATTGGCTAAAAGAAGGCATAAATTTGTTTGTGGTTTCTATAAAATATATTTGAATTTCAAAGACCATCGAACCTCAATGGGAACAATGCATGCTAATTAAGTAGTCATTTTTTATCGAGGGCGCTTTCTACAGGAGATTGCGAAGAAGGGCATTTAAAATCTGACATCCTGCCGAGTCCAAAATGTTATAAGAGTATGCCTTAAGATAATCAGTCTCACAACCGCGACCAAGTAATCCTTCCTAATCGAAAACACATTTCAGAATTTCAGCAAACATTTCATGAGATAGATCACGCACTGTACATCATGTAATACGTCATATTTCTTCTTCTTCTTCTTTTTCTTCTTCTTTTTCCTCTTCATTGTCTTCCTATTCTTCTTCTTCTTCTTCGTCTTATTCTTTCTCTTTCCTTTTCATATTCTTACTTCTACTTCTCTTTCTTTTTTATTTTTATTCTTATTTATTCTTCTTATTAGTCCTCTACCTCTTTTTCTTCTTTTTCTTCTTCTTCCTCTTTTTCTTTCTCCTCTTATTCCTCCTCTTGTTCTTCTTCCTCCCATTCTTCATCTTCATATTCTTATTCTTCGTCTTATTCCTCCTCCTCCTCCTCTTCTTCTTCTTCTTCTTCTTCTTCTTCTTCCTCCACATCTTAAACATCCTCTTCTTATTCATCCTCGACTACTACTTTTTCTAATTCTTCTTTCTTCTTCTTCTTCTTCTTCTTCTTCTTCTTTCCTCTTCTTCTTCTTCTTCTTCTTTTCCCATTTCGTCTTCTCCCTCTTCTTTTTCTATTCTTATTCTTCTTCCTCTACTTCTTCCTCTTACTCATCTTCCTCTTCTTCTTCCTCCTCTAATTCTTTTTCCTCTACTTCATCTTCTTCTTTTTTATTTTTTCTTCTTCTCCCTCGTATTCTTCTTCGTTTTCCACTTCATCTTCTTCTTCTTCTTCTTCCTACTCTTCTTATTTCTATTCTTGATATTCCACACCATAATATTCCTATTCTTCTTCTTCCACATTTTATTATTCCAATTCTTCCTATTCCTCTTTTCCTTATTCTTCTGATTCTTCTTCTTGCTTCTTCTTCTTCTTATTATTATTCGTTCCTCTTCTTTATTCATTCTTCTTGTTCTTCATTTACTTTCTTCTTATTCTACATTATAGTTTCTTCTTCTTTTTCTATTTTATTAAACTTATACTTCATCATCTTTATTTTTCTTCACATTCCTCTACTTAATCTTCGACTTCTCCTTCCTAATCTTTTTATTCTTCCTCTTCTTATTCTTTCTATTCTTTACATCCTCTTCTTATTCTTCCTCTTCTTCTAATTCCTCTTCTCATTCTTCCTGATCTTGTTCTACCTCTTTTTCACATTCCTCTTCTTTTACTACTTCTTCTTCTTTCTTCCTATACCACTTTATTCTTCTTTTTCTTATTCAGCATCATCATCATCATCATCATCATCATCATCATCATCATCATCATCATCATCATCATCATCATCATCATCATCATCATCATCATCATCATCATCATCATCATCATCATCATCATCATCATCATCATCATCTTCTTCTTCTTCTTCTTCTTCTTCTTCTTCTTCTTCCTCTTCTTCTTCTCTCTTCTAGTAATACTTCTTCTTCGTCTTCTTCTTCACCTTTCTTCTTGTTCTTCAATTTCTTCTTCTTCTTCTTCATAATTATGATTATTTCTTTTCTTCTTCTTCCTCTTCTACTTCTTCCTCTTTAAATCCTTTCTGTTCTTCTTCTTCTTCCTCTTAATCTTCTTCCAATTCTTATGTTTTCTATTCACCTTATTCCTCATGTTCATCCTTCTCCTCTTATTTTTCCTTTTCCTCTTCTTCATCTTATTCTTCTTCCTATCCTTCCTATTCCTATTCTTGTTCTAATTAATCTTCTACCTCTTTATCTTCTTCTTCTTCTTCTTCTTCTTCCTCTTCTCATTCTTCCACTTCTTCTTCCTTCTCTTCTCATTCTTCCTCTTCTTCCTCTTCTTCTTCATCTACTTTCTTCGTCTACCTCTACTTATTCTTCTTCTTCTTCTTCTTCTTCTTCATCTTCTACATTCTGCTTCATCATAATATTTTTCTTTTTCTACTTCTTCTTAATTCTTCGTCTGTTTCTTCTTTTTCTTATTATTCTTCACTCATCCTTTTCCACGTTCTTGTTCTTCTTCTTCTTCCTCTTCGTCTTCTTCCGCTTATTGTTCGTCCTCTTCTTCTACTTCCACTTATTCTTCTTCCTCTTATTTAACTTCCTATTCTATTCTTCAACTTCATTATCTCCTTCTTCTTCTTCTTCTTCATCTTTATCCTATTCCTCTTGTTCCTTTTCTTATTCCTATTATTCTAAATCATCTTACTCTTCTTACTCTCCATCAACTTCTTCTTCTTATATTTAGTCTTCAACTTCTTCCACTTCTTATTATTCTTCATTCCCTTATTATTTTTTTCTTCTTCTTCGTCTTCTTCTTCTTCTTCTTCTTCTTCTTCTTCCTACACTATTACATCGTCCTCGTTTTCTTCTTCATAGTTTTTCTTCTTCTTCTTCGTCTTCTACTTATTTCTTTCTCTACGTCATCTTCATCTTCTTCTTCTACATTCTTCATCATCCTTCTGATTATTCTTCTACTTTCTTCTTCTTATTCTTCTTCTTCTTCTTCTTCTGCTTCTTCCTGTTATTTATTCTTATACTTCTTCCTCCTTCTTCGTCTTCCTCTTCTTCAAAATTCTTCTTCATCATCATTCTTCTTCTTAATCTTATACTTTTTCATCTTCTATCTTTTATATCTTCATTCTTGTTCTTCTCCTTCCACCGCCTCTATTTACTCGTATATTTGTTCCTCTCACTCTTATTCCTATTAAAAGTTTTCCGCTTATTATTCACCCTATTATTCTTCCTTCACATCTAAATCTACCCCTTCATTTTTCTTCTTCTTCTTCTTCTTATTACAATCATTATGCTTCCTATTAATCTTAATCCTCCTGTTCAACTTTCTCCTCTTATTTTTCATTTTTCTCTTCGTCATCTTATTATTCTTCCTATCCATCCCATTCTTCTTTCTGTTCTACTACACCATCTTCCT
Source organism: Spirometra erinaceieuropaei (assembly GCA_902702965.1). Taxonomy (NCBI): domain Eukaryota; kingdom Metazoa; phylum Platyhelminthes; class Cestoda; order Diphyllobothriidea; family Diphyllobothriidae; genus Spirometra; species Spirometra erinaceieuropaei. Next base: position 289,873 of record CACRXP010000596.1, read on the forward strand.
CTATCTCTTCTTCATCCGCTACTCATTCTTCCAATTCTTCTTCCAGCTCTTCCACTTATTCATTTTATTCTTTATATTCTTCATATACTTTATTGGTCATCCTCTACTTATTCTTCTTTTTCTTCTTCTTTTTCTTATTCATCTACATTCTTAATATTCCCCTTTCTTGTTCTTCTTCTTCCTCTTAATATTTTCCTCTTAATATTCATCCAATTCTTCTTCTTCCACTTATTCTTCTTCAAATTATTCTACTTCCATTTCTATTCTTCATCATCATCATCATCATCATCATCATCATCATCATCATCATCATCATCATCATCATCATCATCATCATCTTCTTCTTCTTCTTCTGCTACATCGTTATTTGAATTCCCGTGAAGAAGGCGTTGATCTGTTTTTTGAATGTCATCACCTGATGCAGTTCGATGACGACCAAAGTGTCATCCACATAGCGTACACTGAATTGCGCTCTGTGATGTCGGAAAACCAGCGACTCCAGCCGTTGTAGCGACGCCTCGACTATGAGTCCCGAAATCGGCGATCTCATTGGCGTCCCATTCACTTGCTCGTAGAATTTTCCGTCGGAAGTAAAGTACGTCCTAAGACAAAACTTCAGGCGCTGGATGATTTGGGCATGTCCGAGGCCATTCTCCGTTTCGTCCTATTTCTCTCCTAGGAGTACTTCAATAGTCTCGACTGCCAGGTCCTGCGGGATAGAAGTAAAAAGGCACGTGACATCAAAGGAAACTATGACATGGCTTGGCAGGAGACTTACTCATTTAAGATACTCCAAGAATTTCCTTGACGAGCTGACTGTGGTGTTCGAGGTGTTCGGAGGTGAGAAAATTGAGACGTCGGAGTAGCCGCTTCGCCAGTACGAAGTTTGCAGTGTCCTTTAGTGATACGATAGGCCGCAGAGCCGCGCCCTCTTTGTGTGTGTGTGTACATTTGGGAGACCATGGAACCGGGCTAGTGCCGCTTCTTGTGCTCTTGCCATGCCTCGGTCGATGGACGATATTGCACCTGACTTCTCCATGCCAAACAGTGTCGCGTTAATCTCGCCTGTCAGCCTTTTGATGGGATTGGATTCGCATCGGACATAGGACTGACGATCCAACAGCAAGCTATTGATATTTTCATTGTACTGTGTCCTCTCCAATACGCTCCATGAAGGCGCCTTGTCTGCAGGCAAGATAAAGTCTTCGTTGTCGCTTTCCTGAACAATTTGGTATTTTGACACCACAATGTTTGCGCCAGAAGAGGACATCCGGCAGGGCCAACTGCTTCTTTTCCTTCTTCTCATTCCTCTTCATCTTCCTCTTCTTCTTCTTCTTCTTTCCCTTCCTCTGCGTCCACATTTTCTTTTCCTATTCTTCTTCTTCTTCTTCTTGGTTTTCTTCTTTAACTTTTTCTTCTTCTTCTTCTTGTTATTTCTTCTTTATCGTATAATTTCTTCTTCTACATTTTTCTTCTTCTTGTACTTCTTCTTAATTTTCTTCCTCTTATTCTTCTTCTTTAATCTTCTCCTTCTATCTTCCACTTCTGCTTCTTCTTTCATCTTCGTCCTCTTATTTTTTCTTCTTCTTTTTCCTCTTCTTCTTCTTCTTCTTCTTCTACTTCTTCTTCTTTTTCCTCTTCTTATTCTTCCTCTTCTTCTACTTTTACTTTGACTTCGTCTTCATCTTGTTCTTCTTTCTTCTTCTTCTTTTTCTTGATCTCCTTCTTGATCTTCTTTATTCTTCTTCTTATTTCTCCGTCAACTTCTTCTTACTCTTCTTCTTCCTCCTCATATTCTTCTCTTTCATCATTTCTGCTTCTTCTTCTTTTTCTTATTCTTCTTCTTCTTCCTTCTTCTTCTTCTTCTTCTTCTTCTTCTTCTTCTTCTATATCCATATTCTTTACTTTTATATTCTTCTTCTTCTTCTTCTTTGTCTTTTTTCCTCTTATTGTTCTTCTTTCTTCTTCTACATGTTTCTTCTTCTTCCTCTTCCTCTTCTTCCACTTCATCATCTTCCTCTTCTTCTTCTGTCTCTTCGTCTTTTTTGTCTTTATTTTATCGCTCCTCTTATTCTTCCTCTTTTAGTTCTTCATCATCTTCGTTCTTCTTCTTTCTTCTTCTTCTTATTCTTCTTCATCTTTTACTTCTTTTCCTTCTTGTACGTCTTCTTCCGACTTCTTCTTCTTTCCTCTTTGTCTTCATATTATTAGTAAAATTATTATTCTTCATCTTCATCTTTTTCATTTCTATGCTACTTCTTACTTTATCTTATTTCTTCTTCCTCTTCTTCTTCTTCATTTTTCTTCTTCTTCTTCTTCTTCATTTTATCCTCTTATTCTATGTCGTTTTCCTCTTCTTCTGCTCGCTCTTCTTATTCATAATCTTCCTCATATTCGTCTTCTTGTTCGACTTCTTATTATTCTGATTCATCGTCTTCTTCTTTCTTCTTCCTCTTCTTCTTCTTCTTCTTCTTCTTCATCATCTTGTTCTTCTTCTTCATCTTGTTTTTCTTCTTCTTCTTCTTCTTCTTCTTCCACTTCTTCTCCTTCTACATCTTCTTCTTCTTTTGTTGTTGTAATTTTTCGTTTTCTTCTTCTTCATCATCTTTTCTTATTATTCCAACTACTCTTATTCCTCCTCTACCTCTTCTTCTTCATACTTCTTCTTCTTCTTCTTCTTCATCTTCTTGTTTCTTTGTCTTATTTCCTCTTCTTCTTGACCTTTTTCATATACTTCTTCTTACTCTTCTTATTCTTCATCTTATTTTTCTTTTTCATAATCTTCTTCTGATTCCTCATCTTATTCATCATCATATTCATCTTTTTCTTCTTATTCCTGTTTTTCTTATACATCTTAATCTTCTTCTATCTTTTGGTTCCTCTTCTTATTCTTTTTCATCTTCTTCTTCCTCTTCCCTGCGTTCTTCTTCCTCTTCCTTTTCTTCCTCTTCTTCTTCTTCTTTCGCTTCTAATTCTTTCTCTACATCCTCGTATTCTTCTTTATTCTTCTTCTTCTTCTTCTTCATCTACTTCTTCTTGAACTTTCTTCTTCTATTTCGTCTTTCAAATTCTTCATCTACTGCTGACTTCTTATTCTTTCTTCATCATCTTCTGCTTCTTCTAATTATTCCTCATCATCTTTTTTCTTCTTCTTCTTCTTCTTCTTCTGCATCTTCATACTTCTTCTTCTTCTTCATTGTAATTTTCTGCTTATTTCTATATTTTCTTCATTCTAATTCTTCTTCTTCTTCTTCTTCTTCTTCTTCTTCATTATTCTTCTTATTCTTCCTTCCTCTTCTTGTTTTTCATCCTTTACTTCTTCCTCTACTTCATCTTCTTCTTAAAATAATTATTCTTCTTTTTCCTATTCTTCATCTACTTTTCTTCTTGTACTTATTCATCTTCTTCTTCTTCTTCATTTTATTCCAAATATTCTTCTTCCTATCCTTCTTCATCCTCTTATTCTTCTCCCTAATTATATTTTCTTCCTCTACTTCTTCCCCATCTTCTTCTTTCTTAATATTCTTCTACTTCATCTTCTTCTCCTTCTTCTTCTTCTTCTTCTTCTTCTTCTTCTTCTTCTACTTCATCTTCTTCTCCTTCTTCTTCTTCTTCTTCTTCTTCTTCTACTTCTTCTTCTTCTTCTTCATATATATTCAACTTAATCTTTATTCTTATATTTATTCTTTCTTCTTATTCTTCAACTTTCTTCCTCTTATTATTTCTTCTTCGTCTACTTTCTACTTATTAGTTCTAATTGATCAAATTAATATATCTTCTTCTTTATTCATCTTCTTGTTCTGCTTCTTCTCTTTCTTCTTTTTCTTCTTCCTCTTCTATCTTCTTCTATTTCTTCCTTCTTCTTCTTCTTCTTCTTCTTCTTCTTCTTCTTCTTCTTCTTCTCCTTCTTTCCTCTTCTTCTTCATCTGCATCGAATTCTTCTTCCTCTACTACCTCTTCTACTTCTCCTTATTCTTCTTCTTCATTTTCTTCTTCTTCTTCTTCTTCTTATTTTTCTTCTGCGTTTTCTTCCCGTTCTTCTTCTTCTTCTTCTTATTTTTCTTCTGCTCTTTCATCATCATCATCATCATCATCATCATCATCATCATCATCATCATCATCATCTTCTTCTTCTTCTTCTTCTTCTTCTTCTTCTTCTGCTTATTTCTTTTTCTTCTTCCTCTTCATCCTCTTCTTCTTCTTCTTTCTTCTTTTTCTTCCTCTTCTTCTTCTTCTTTTTCTTCATCTTCTTCGTCTTCTTCATCTTATTCGTCTTCCTTATCTTCGTCTTGTTCTTTCTTCTGATTTTCCTTCTTCTTTTTTTTTCTTCTTCTTCTCCTTCTTCTGCCTTCATCTTATTCATTCCTTTTTCTATTTTTCTTCTTCTTCGTCTTCTTCTTCTTCTTCTTTTTGTTCTGCTTCTTCCTCATCCTTGTCTTCATGTTCATCTTCCTCTTCCGCTTCCTCTTCTTCGTCTTCTTCTAATTTCTTTTATTCCAATGCTATTTCATCCTCTTCTTCGTCTTCCTTCTCATCCTAATCTTTTTCTTCATCTTCCTGTTTCTTCTGCTTATTCTTCTCCTTCCTATTCTTCCTTAATTTCTACTTCCCCGCCTTCTTCTTCCTGTTACTTTTCTTCCTCTTCTTCTTCTTCCTCTTCTTCTTCTTCTTTCGCTTCTAATTCTTTCCCTACTTCCTCGTATTCTTCTTCATTCTTCTTCTTCTTCTACTTCTTCTTTAACTTTCTTCTTCTTCTTTCATCTTCTTCATCTTCTGCTCTTATTCTTTCTTCGTAATCTTCTGCTTCTTCTAATTATTCCACATCATGTTTATTCTTCTTCTTCTTCCTCTTCTTTCTAATTTTTTTGAATTTTCCACATATTTCTATATCTTCTTTATTCTACTTCTTCTTCATTATTCCTCTTTTTCTTCCCTCCACTTCTTGTTCTTCATTTTATTCTTCTCCCTCTACTTCATCTTCTTCTTGTACTTCTTATTTTTCTTCTTCATCCTCTTCTTCACCTACCTATCTTCTTATAATTATTCATCTTCTTCTTAATTTTATTCCAAATATTCTTATTCTTATTCATCTTCATCCTCTTGGTCTTTTTTACTAATCATATCTTTCTTCCTCTGCTTCTTCTTAATGTACTTCTTGCTTATTCTTCTTCTTTCTACTTCTTCTTCTTCTCCTTCATCTTCATCTTCTACATTCTTCTTCTTCTTCTTCTTCTTCTTTTTTCTTCTTCCTCTTCTTCTTTTTTTTCCTTCTTCTTCTTCTTCTTCTTCTTCTTCTTCCTCTTTTTCTTCTTCCTAATCGTCATTTTCATCTAATTGTTCTTCTTCTTCCTCTACTTCTTCTTCCTCTTTTTCTATTTCCGCTTTTTTATTAATTCACTTCTTCTTCTACTTCTTCCACTTACTCATCTTCCTCTTATTCTCTTTCTTTTTTCTTCTCCTTCTTCTTCTTCCTTCTTCTTCTTCTTCTATCTCTTATTCTTTCTTCTTCTTCCCGTTTCTTCGTCTTCTTCTTTCTTCTAATTGTTCTACTTCATAATTTTTTTCTTCTTCCAGTTATTCTTCTTCCTCTTCTGCTTTTCCTCTTCCTCTTCTGCCGTTTCTTCTTCTTCCTCTCGTTTTTCATCCTCTTCTTCTATTCTAATTCTTCCTATTCTAATTCCTCTTATTTATCTTCCATCTAATCTTCGTCCATTTCTTCTACTTACTTCTTCATCCTCTTCTCCATATTCCTCATATTCGTCATTCTTCTTCTTTTTACTATTCTTCTCCCAAATCATCTACTTCCTCTTCTTCTACTTATTCTTCTTCTTCTAATTCCTCTTTTTCTTCTAGTTCTTCTTCTTCTTCTTCCTCTCACTTTTCTTCCTATTCCGCATCTTCCTCTTCTTCTATTTATTCTTATAATACTTCCCCTTATTCGTCTTCCACTTCTTCTTATTCCTCTTCTTATTCTTGCTCTTCATCTTACTCTTCATCTTATTACTCTTCATATTCAGTCTTCTTATTCTTCTTCTTCTTCTTCCTGTTCTTGTTTTACCTCTTCTTCTTCTTCTTCTTCTTCTTCTTTTTTCTTCTTCCTCTTCTTCTTTTTTTTCCTTCTTCTTCTTCTTCTTCTTCTTCTTCTTCTTCTTCTTCTTCCTCTTTTTCTTCTTCCTAATCGTCATTTTCATCTAATTGTTCTTCTTCTTCCTCTACTTCTTCTTCCTCTTTTTCTATTTCCGCTTTTTTATCAATTCACTTCTTCTTCTACTTCTTCCACTTACTCATCTTCCTCTTATTCTCTTTCTTTTTTCTTCTCCTTCTTCTTCTTCTTCCTTCTTCTTCTTCTTCTTCTTCTTCTTCTATCTCTTATTCTTTCTTCTTCTTCCCGTTTCTTCGTCTTCTTCTTTCTTCTAATTGTTCTACTTCATAATTTTTTTCTTCTTCCAGTTATTCTTCTTCCTCTTCTGCTTTTCCTCTTCCTCTTCTGCCGTTTCTTCTTCTTCCTCTCGTTTTTCATCCTCTTCTTCTATTCTAATTCTTCCTATTCTAATTCCTCTTATTTATCTTCCATCTAATCTTCGTCCACTTCTTCTAATTACTTCTTCATCCTCTTCTCCATATTCCTCATATTCGTCATTCTTCTTCTTTTTACTATTCTTCTCCCAAATCATCTACTTCCTCTTCTTCTACTTATTCTTCTTCTTCTAATTCCTCTTTTTCTTCTAGTTCTTCTTCT